>VSDK01019664.1:263168-279171 GCA_009767595.1 Symbiodinium kawagutii | reverse complement strand
CCTGCTGATTGGTGTGGTCTCATCCCCAAACCGGGCGACGACTACTAATTAGATTCCATTGTTGGATTCCTGGTTGATATTAGATCAACCTTTCAATGACCAATGCTTGGTCAAAGGGCGCTGTGTGGATAGATCTGGGGATATATCTTAAAGCAACAAACATGTTCCCTACAAATTGGCAACAATGTCAGCATGACTAAATGCCAGATATAACCCTGGCATTTTGTTTCCACGTAGTGACTCTTGGATGGGCTTTGGGGGTGTTATCAAGCACACTTACTTGATAGTCTTGTACAGTTGTTGATGGATGATTACCGTTTTTTGAAACAGATTTATAGAAAATTATTCGTTTTTGGGGGTAAAAAATGCCAACCCGTAGAAAACCCGTGGATAACCGTAGGGAACCCGTGGATAACCGTAAAAACCAGGTTCTTGAACAAAAACCCGGTTTTCCTAAACCGTAGAAAACCCGTAGAAAACCCGTAGTAACCCGTAGAAACCCGTAAAAAAAAGATGGGTTCCAGAGCCCCTCCAGGATGTTGCCACAGAGTGGTGTTTTCTCAATTCGCATCGCGTTTAACAACAAACGCGACGAACTTAGCTGCAACACTTGCTATGGAAAATGATGGAAAAGATGATCTGCTGAAGTTTGCGTGACACACTCTCATGATGCTATGGGTTCATCATTCAATTTGGCAATGCTTGGATCCTTTTCTTTGCCTTGCTGGCTATTACCAGGGATCAAACACCCAGTTGACTTGTATTGTCCTTCAGCTAGGGCCCACTGCTGTTCCAATGTCCTCGTCAGCCATGACCACCTCCCGTGTTTGGAGCTGCGGAACTCTTCGGGATGGGGTTGAACAAGTCGTCACCGATGGTCTCCCTTTGTTCGATGATGAAGAAGAAGCGGCACGAATTGTGAAGGACCAATCTGTGATGTTCAATAATTCGTTGCTAAGAAAACGTGTTAAATAGTTCATGGTTCTGGCCTTCAGGGTTCACACCAGCATTGCGCAAATCAGGGCAAACCAGAAACTGCATAAATTCAATTTCGACTAAGTAATAGTTTCATGCCTTCCGAAGTGATTAGAGCACTTGCAATGCCAGCACTTATAGGTGACAAATGATTTTAAATGATGTCATCTTTGGGCTTTTTGTCAATTATATCTTCACATCTTATTTTGACTACTTATTTCACATACTACTACTTACTTCATACTTTCAACTTCTTCATCAACACCACCGGGAAGGAACTGGAAGATGAAATGACCAAACTCGAGCAGCAAGAAGAACCATCAGGGGACTTGGATGAATCGCAGGTTACTCACTTTCAACTTTACCATAGTTGAAAAAACTTGACGCACGTTTTTTGAAAACTGATTTTCAAACATGTTTCAATCCAGGTACCTTCTCTCCATCATATCGACGCCTCGAACTGAGGTTGCCGAAAGCGAAGCTCCACCGCAACCTGAAGATGCTGACACCATTGAGGTGCCATCGTGTCGCACGTGGCTGTTGGGATCACTTCAAGAATCGTGAATAGATATAAATCGAGTCATATCAAAATCAACATTTCAAGGAAATGATTTAATGTGAATGTGAGTGATTTCAATCAAAGGCTATCTCAGCGTATATAACTGTTTTCATCCTCGGGCATATCTTGACATTCACGTTTCGAAACAAGTAAAACCTTTAAAGCTAATCAGCGCTCAGGCCACGGATGCTGAGCTCATGGCTTCCGGCGTCCAACCGCCAAGTGCTGCCGCTGATGATGCCTCAGAACCGCCCGCCAGCAAGGAACCCGGGAGGATATGGTTGGGGCTGCCAAAATCAAGTAAACATCACTAAACCATGAAGCGGAGTTCACTAATGAATAACAAGTTCATAAAGCATACGCGTAGAAGGGCACAAATAAGGGTGCTTGTTTGCGCCCTGTCCCCTTTGTCCAGGATGGTCTTGCTGAAGAACCCGCGCCGCAGCGCCCTGTTGCGACCCCAGCACGCACTACGCCAGACTCAGCAAATGAGAAGCAGGCGCGCTGCGGTATGCTGACGTAAACATTCTGGCCGGGGATCTGAATCTATATCTTAAGAGGAAACATCAAAAATTAAAAGCCTAAATTTTGAAAATCTGGGTGGGAATGCTGGGTATGCGCCACACCGTGTTGGCGTGCAGGTGGACCCAGAGCAACCAGCAGCAAAGACAAAGACTCGCAAGGAGACAGTGAGAGTTTTCTACATGTGATGGTATGTCATAGCATGTAACCACATGAGTTTCCCTTATGCCATGTACTGTAGCATATCTTCCAATGATTGAGAGTTCCATCCCTGCAGGAGAAGCTTCGCGAAGCGGCTAAAGCCAGGCTGCGTCGCATGATGCAGCCCCACAAGGTCAAGACTGGCCTTAACGTCCCTGATTGGGTAAAGGAGCAATGGAAAGCGCGAGATCAGAATGAGATGGCCCAAATGCTCATGGATGCAAATTGGGCAAAGGACACGTCATATGACATGTTTTATAGTTTGGGTGCGGGGCTGCAACAACTGCCAATTTAAGATGCAAACATGTTTGATTTCAGTATACAACCAGCTAGCTTGTTTACCCTCAGCCCTCACGAAAGGACAAATTCATCTCGACGCTAGAGGTGGTTGTGAAGAAGAAAAAGGCCATGACCGTAAAGGTAAACGAACAATGGATGTCAGAAAAAGAGATGAAGGACGAACTCAAGTGGAGTACGCACCTTTGCAACAATTGAGAACATAAGCACCATCCAATCCTTCAAACTTTATAGTGTAAGACTTCATTGTTCCATGCTTCGCAAAACAGTCTTTTACGTTATGTCCTGCATCCATCTTGCCAAGGCAGCGCATTGAGGGTGCAAAGAAAGCATGCTTGGCGAAGAGAGACACGCATTGCAGGAGTGATAGTAGGTTGTTTTCGTTGTTCACATTAGTCCCCGGCTTTGATGGTTTGAGCCTTCTATATACTAGCCTGTTAGCCTATCAACATATTCATCCTTGAATTGAAAACCATTCTCCATTCCCTTTAGTTAGATCCTCTTCCAGGAAGAATGTCTATGACAATGTGGATGAGTATTACGTGATGCTTCGCGAGAGTGGTGAGCGTGAAGAACAACAAACCCAAGAAGAGATTCAAAGGAAAATTGGAAAAGCCACTCAACTCCCAATGACATTGCCATAGCATGGGTATACTAGATCACGGCTCACCACCGCCACATTGTGGATTCAATTGCCTTGGAGCTCTCTCCCGTCTAGTTGGTGTGCCAAAGCTGCACGGTCTGAGGCAAGCACGGAGCCGGAGCTGGATCCTGATGCCTTCACCAACCTTGAGCGGATGCAGGCTCAGGCCAAGGCAGAGAAGGAAGAGAACAAGGACCAGCCGACCAAGATATCTCAGGAGTTGGAGGCCCAACCCCTATATGCCATGTATCAATGCCGCTTAACTTGGTTACTTCTTTCTGGAAGAGTTCATTTCGAGATCCTACATGTTTTAATTTTTGATGAGTATGGACATAACTTGTTTTATGAACCAACTTTGAAATTGTCATGTTTGCGCAGACCCGGGACAAGCTGAAGCGGTTCCTAGATTCGATCCTTCAAAAGAGTGGAAAGATCCGTGGCCTTGTGCGTGAGTTGAAAGACAAGTATGCTAGTGCTGAATCTTCAGCTGGGCACCTTGTTCTCAAAATATGTTTCGGTTGTGCAAGTTTTTAGACATGATGTTGCCTAAACCGTGCACTGTACCCCAGCTTTGGAAAAACTTAGCAATGCTGCAATGAAAGTAATAGCTATACATTGATTTTCCCCAGCTGCTGCAATGAGGTACGTTTCCAAGTTGCAGACCTCTCTCCAATCACTTGATGGCCAGTATGACAAGTGTCACGCTGTCTACACTTTTGGCGAAGCCAATGCATGGAATGCTGAGTTACTTGTTTTTATAGAAGAAGCAGTTTACAAACTCTATCATGCAATGGTTTCACAACAGATTGGGAATTGATAGCGGAGCCGCAGCCCACGCTCAGGTTTATGACCAAGGCTACTACCTGCATGAGAGAAGCCACCACAGCGTAGGATTCTCAAATCTCTCGGGGTGGGAGGATGTTCAGCCATGGGAAGCTACCAGCATTTCTAGCATTTGATTTTCTGGAAAAATATAGTTTATTTCCAAACATTTCTATATAACCTTCCCCCACCTAACGATACCGAGCAAGGTGCAGCAAAGCATGCGCTGAAGAGATGAAGATCAGGACTGGCTGATCTCGGGCACGTGGTCAAGTGGGAAGACTGATCTTTTCAAAGAAGAGTGAACCAATCCAACGAAATCAAAATCAGTGTTTCAATCCGTTAAAACGATAGGTCCCCAAAGAGATGCTTTGGGGACCTATGGTTTCAATATTTGTTGTGATACCGATATTGATTTCACATCCACCCATCCATTCCAGCGCAGGAGCGCAAAGCGCTTTGAGAAGAAGGACAAGAAACCGGAGGAGCAGGAAGAGGAGGAGAAGCCGGCCCCTGCCCCAAAGAGGAGACGTAGAGCTGCCCCTCCAGCTGAGGGCGCAGCCAAAGGGAAGGGTAAAGGAGCCAAAGGTGGCCAGTAGTTCCGAGTTTTCACATATAGATCTTTTGGGGGGGCGCACGTGGGAAACCTGTGACAAACACAGGAGAGAACCTACCGTGTTGACAGTGCACACTGTCCAATTCAGCTGTGTAGTGTGATCTACATATGATACACGCAGTTCAGATTTTGGACTGCCAAAAAACTTTGAACACGGCAGCGCCGCTAGTTTGAATTGAATCCTGCACACGTCAACCATTACATGGTTTCATGTAAACTGAAAGTTGTGCTTCCACAGAGTGGATGTTGCCGTGGTGCCTTACTTACTTACTTTGACCAACCGTCATCAATTTCCAAAGTCGCAATGGCAGGGAAATGCAGAAAAAAAATCATTCCCAGCTTTGCCAGCAAGTTGCTTTTCATCCCTTCACATCATTTGTCCGCCCCCTCCCAGCCAGGTGCCGGGCGCGCTCTCCAAACAATCTCAGCTGATGTTGGCGAAGGAGTGTGGATCTCAGCACGGCACACTTTGGGATGGAGCATGCAGCATGCATGTTAAAACCGAAATGAATTACGATTGGCCCAAGGACAGCAACAGAACATCCATGCCTAAAAGAAATGGTTATGGGCAAGTTATGGGCTTAGCAGAAAGCCATCCAAACGAACTATAGGGATTTAGCATGCTCAGCATTTGACGTTCTAATTGGCTGTGCATTTAACCGTACTCTAGCCATATCATTTTTTAGGAATGCTGCTACTTGCCTCTCCGTCCAGCCATGGTTTGGATGAAACCCCTGAAGACGAGCTTTGGGATCTTTTGACGTGTCATCGCAGTGCTGCTTGGACTTTCTTCTTGTCCAATGTGCACAGGTGCGTACATGCGTGTGCATGCCATGTTTATATCAAAACATGAAATGTGCTTGATAACGAGTACACACTTGTTGGTTCGCGCCACGCATCCTGACCCATGCTAAGGAATCTGAGGGCCCATTCCCATTCACACGGAAAAGGTCTTTGAACATGGCCTCAACCAATCCAGCCAAGCAGACTCGCATTGAGGACACCAAACCAGTAGCAAAGCGCGTGGCAAACATGCAAGACCAGGTCAAGCTCCTACCTTCACACTTGCAAGAACTTCCTGGCCTGAAAGACATGTTCGACGCCAACCCGTGCGTTAGCTTCAAGCTACCCCCTCCAAATTCAACTGCTGGTGTGGTGCTTAAACATGCTGTGAGAATGGTGGAAGGGCTGTTTCAACGCTATGATCCGATGATATTCAAATTTGGATACACTCACCATGCCATCTTCAGATGGGAAAACGATCGCTTTGGGTACTGCCATTCAAGAGACAAGTGGGAACACATGCGTGTGCTATATATTGCTGACCAACCAGAAGGGCCGGCCATGTTGGAAGCATGCCTCATTGAATTGTTTCAAGGCATCTTGGTCTTTGCTTTTTACATGCATTTGCTTTACGGACTTAATTGACATTATTTATTTTAAAGCTGATCATGGTAATTCAACCCAGTTCTTTTTTCTGATGCTAAACAGCTGCGTCCTGCCCGGGCTGACGGCTGCGCTGCCACCAAGGCAAACGGGGGTGTTACAACATCCGTGCTGGAGGGGACACGGTCAGCTTGAAACCATCTGACTGGAATGCATGCATGGTCTACATGGTGTACAGATCCTTTAAGGTGAAACCTCCTTAAATCAACTAATACGTTCGCCTGGTTCCAAGCCTCTTATTGAAGGGGATTGCGTTTTTCACACGCGTGCTCCCTAGAGAGATCACCAACTTTTACTTCAGTATACTAGATGTTGATATCCACAAAGTTTTTGGATTGGGAAAGGAGTTGAAGAGTTACCAAGCATCCCCCCAAAAAATGTTTCTGTATGTTTGTGTGCGCACAAGCGGTTTGCAAAAGGAAGCACATGCGTGTGCACGCTTTGTTTTTCTTTACCAAATGCTGGCGCATGGAAAATGGTACGCGCAGTGAACGTTTGATGTTCATTACTTTGCACATTTCCAAAGCCCGAAGCCACGACTTTTGACACTTGATGATACCATGGACCCAGCCCCAAACATGAGTGTAATAACTCTCATGTTCCTCGCATCCTTTGCTGCCCCTCCCGCTCTGAGGCCACATCATGCCGGGCTGCGATCAGGCTGGCAAAAGGCATAGTGGAAGACATTGGTTCGGAATCGGCTAAGCAAAGCCCTGGAATTCCTGAACTAGCCAGATGTCAAGAAACAACATCAGAAAGAGATGTCAGAAAAGTTATTGAAACATACGGTTTGTCTCTTCCGATCAACATGACGATGCTGCCCAAAACCCCTGGAGTTATGTATGAAGGGAACATCCACGTGCTGAGTTTGCGCAACTGGGTGGAGTACATGGTCTCTCAAAATGTGTGGCATGCATTGGTAGGTTTGAAGCTTGCAAACCCAGCTCGCGAAAGGGCAATTTTGTTGGAGTTTTGGCGTCGATACAAAGTGATCCGTCCAACGCATGAGATTTTTCAACGTGCAGATGCTGGGTTGCTGGACCTTAGTCGTTGTGCGCCCCTTCTGCTGCATGGCGACGAAGGTCGTGGCAGAAAAAAATCAGGATTTCTCTGCGTCACTTATTTTTCCTACATAGGTTTTGGAACGATCGATGCCAACACGGTTCGCAAAGAGAAACCATACCACTTGATGAGGCTGAACTACGCACAGAATCCATACACACATCGGTTGGTCACCAGCGTGCTACCGAAGATGCTACGAGACCATTTGGCTCTGAAGGACATCTTGGATTTCATTAGCTCAGATGCTTCTAGCATGCTAACGAACGGGGTGAAAGACTCGCAGGGACACACGTATTCTACGTGTGTTCTTCAATGTGTAGGAGACTGGCAGTGGCTTGTGAAAGCTGGCTCTCTAACACGTTCCTACTACAACGTAGAGAAAAGACCTCGAAAGCAAGATGCCAACCCTCGTGGCATTTGCCACCTGTGTGCTGCTGGGCAGAATGGTGTGCTGTGGGAGAATTACAGAGGTATGGGCCGAAAACCAACTTGGTATCCTACCATGCTCACTCAGGACCCTTTTCAAGGGCAGCCTGCGCTGAACAGGATCCCTTTCATCCCGGGGCAGCAGCCACATTTCTATGCATTTGACCTGTTCCATTCTTGGCATCTTGGAGTTGGAAAATCATTTGCAGCAGGATGTTTGGCAATGGCTAGCGACTACATGTGGGCAACAAATGTTGATTCAAGGCTGGAGCAGCTTTCTTGCCTTTTCATGACTTACTGTGAAGAGAACCATGAGACTGCGCATTTGAATTCTCTCACTCGCCCAGTTCTGGGCTGGATGGACCGCAACCAATACCCGAATGGGTATTGGTCAAAAGGGCACACGACAACCACTTTGTGCAAATTTTTTGAGACCTGGGCAAAGCAACAGGAGGATGCATCAGGAGATGATTTGATGCAACTTGCGCTTGACGCTTGCTGCAAGATCAACAGAGTCTTGCGCATTATGTATGAAAGCGACATTTGGCTGAGCAGAGGTGTTGCAACGGATGTTGCCCAGCTTGGGATGACTTTTTTGGAAGGGTACAAAAGATTGGCAACAAAGAGTTACCACGCTGGCAAAAATCTTTTCCCTCACATGCCTAAAGGCCATGCCATGGAGCACATCTTTTTCCAATTGGTCCTGGACTTGGAAATTGATGGCGCTCAGTTTTTCCTGAACCCACTGAACCATAGCGTTCAAATCAGTGAGGACATGGTTGGTCGCATCTCGCGGGTGGCCAGGAGAACAGCGCCACAACAAGTGGTGACCAGGGTATTGCAGAGAACACTTCAAGCAGCATACAAGCATTGGCGAGAACGTGGCTACATCAGAGACTGATGGATCTTCATCAGCTGCATCAAAAGTGCCAAGTTGTTCTCGGGTTTGGGTAGTTGAACTAAAGAGTTTGGGGTGTGCACGCACGCATTGTATGCCGAGTGATGTGGTGTCATACTTGAATTCACTAAACTGGCCATGATCAGCATCAACTTGGTGAAAGTTCAAGACATGTGTTGGGCCCAGCCTGGTTTTATATGGCATCCAAACATCAATGCAACATTGACACATCCTGAATTTGCAAGAACCTGGTTTTTCCCCGAAGAACCTGGTTTTCCAGTTGGGACCTACGTTTTCATAGGTTTTAGATTCTTTAGGAATTGTTGCTAGCCAGCTTAGTGGCCATAGTCTGCAGGTTCAACCACTGTCCGGAATTCATCATCCAGTTTATCCATAGATTTCATGTATCAAACTGATCATCTCAACCATCAGTATCAGTACCATCATCAATCAACCATGGTTGCCCACGCCATCAGCAACCATCCTTCAAGGATTGCGGGCCATGTATCTGCCAGTAATCCACCATTCCCCAGCAGCCGTGACCCACCGTGGGGTGCCCGGCCGGTTGGCGGGGACCCGGCGATTTGGCTGGGACGGCCGCCGTTCACAACCTGGGTGGATTTCAGGGACTGGGAACTGGTGAAGCCATCGTTACAGGGTTGGGTCAGCAAGGATTCATGGTGGCTACTGGTTAAAGGTTGCCAACAATGGTTAACTATGTGCAAAAGTAGTTAACAATGCTCAAGAATAGTTTTAACAAGGGCTTAAGGTGGTTAAAATGGTTGATAGTTGCGGCTTACAATGGTTCATGGTTCTAGGATGTATGGTGGTTAATGGTAGTTCATCCACTGCTAGAGGATTCATGGTTCATTAACAATGAGGGCTCAGTGGTTAACATGGTTGTTTATGGTCTTAATCACCATATGGCGCTCCGTAGTTGATGAACTTCTGGTGGTTAATGCTTAGTAAGGGTGTTTTCATCAATGAAGTGGTGGTTAAAATGACTGGTATATGACCGCTTGGTAGTTGAACCACCCCGTCATGAAAAAGTTGCGAGAGTCAACCAACCGACCAACCAAGCATAGCCAACAACACATTTGTGAACATAAAAATGTTTGAAACCACCAATCTGTGATTGATACCAGTTGCCCACCTGGTTAGTTTGAGGGTGCCCAAGAAACGAAACCTAGCTGCACTTCCAAGTGCACCTGCCAACCTTATAAATCCTCATAAAGCTTTTGGACTTGGTACACCCACCGAATTCTGGGTATGAACTGTACTCCTTCAGCGAGATTGTTGGCGTTTAGATCCAGGATTGCAGTCGGCCTGCCATCCTATCCCACTTCTCAAGCCAACTTACCTCAGGCGGATCTGCTTGATTCCAGTTCAGCCCAGCTGCCCCCAAACACAACTCCGCGCTCAACTGGCACACCAGGCAGGTACGACCACAGTAAGAATCAAATCGGAGAACGTAGCATCCAACTTGCAAAAAAGCACAAGAAATGCAACACCTTGGCGGCAAACAAACTTCCGCAGCAGCCGACATCGGCAACAGTCAGTAACACCCACTGCTGACAGTTCGTGATTTCCAGCATCAGCAGCTGTTCCACCAAGCAGCAACATGCTTGTGCCGCACTGTTGCCCATGGCCTGCGCTAGCGGCACGTTGCCGACATCTGACTGTGACCGGCAAATATCAGGGATACAAAACGATTGGGCATCTTGTAACCTTGGGATCAGATAACCTGAAGTGATTTATCAACGGATAACCAATGGATAACCAACGGATAACCAACGGATAACCAACGGATATATAATCAAGTTACATGATTGTCTAAAAATGATGGTCTAAAGCTGCTGCACATCCGCCAAAAGGGCATGACATTGGGCATCATGTCGTTGGGCATACCGCATCCAAGAGCAGGTTTTGAGAGTGAACCTAGTCACAGTAGCCCCGATCTGGGCAGTCATTGTTTCAACATCCGCACGATCCAAGGAAGTAACGACACCAAAAGATTCGATGGTCACTACTAGTAGTGTCGTTACTAGTAATCCATCTAGTAATCCATCCATTCTTATGGAAGATCCATCTAGTCACGAGACCAAAGAATTGATGGCTTTCAAACCCCATACTAGTGATCCTTCAACAAACTATTTCCTGGTCTCCGAAGTTTGTGAAGCAGTTTAAGAACTCTTCATCAATACATCTGCCAGCAACCCCTTGTACGTCTATAATAAGTGCACAAGGTGGGCCCCCAAGTTCTAACTTGCTTAAGAAGCCATTAATATACAGATACATCTACCAAAACTGGTACTTACAATTAGTTACCCTATACTATAAACCACCTTAGCTAACCTTTGGGGGCCCCACCTTGTAGGTATACCCCCTTGGAGCCAAGCCATGAACAAATGCTGCGCCCACCTCAGGCAGGGTGGCCGCTACACCGGCTGCACCCACAAGCAGTGAGCCAAAGGTTGCCGGCGCCCAACATGTCATGCTTGGTGATCATAGCTATCCATAGCCTGCTATCCGCACTTCGTGGGTGAAAATATGTGAAAATGTGCCAGTTGAAACTGTCTGAGATTCCCAACTTTGGTCGAACACAGTGCATAGTTGAATGCTTAGGGGATGATCACCTATGAACAAGTAACGGTAGTGCTATTGGCTGAAATGAAATCTTCAACATCAGCCACGTAAATCAAAACCATGCCTTCTTTGTCGTGCTTGATTTTTGGCTTGTAGGTTTTTGTCGGCTTCGAAACAAAATCTTTTGAGCTCCAAAATTGATTTGGGCTTCAGCATCTTCGAAGGGCATCGCATCAAAAACTGCCACCTGAGAACCGCATACCCGACTCTTACAGCAGCCCTGTCCGCCCACCGGCGCGCTGAGCGCTTTTATCGTTCGGCGGCCAGGCACGTCTCTGTGGTACGAGATGCGGCCAGGCACGAAATCACGTCGACCGGAGCGGTCCCAAGCAGCAGCGTAGTTGCAAAGGTGCTTTGGCTGCGAGAAATGCCATGTCTTTAATGGTGATTAGTTAGCCTATAGTTATATATTCATATATATATATATATATGTATATATGTGATATGTGAATATATTTGACAATATACATATATATATATATCATGAATGATAATCAGCCTATAGTTATCTCCTAAGTGAAATACCTGGGGAGTACCACTCTGTTTCACGTCATACTCCTCTCATCATGGCTATGGCCGTCCACCAGCCACAAGACCCACCCCCTGGTGGATTGCTGTTGGTCAAACGCCTGGTCCGTAGTGACCCGTTCGCAGATCTGCTTGGCAGTTGCAACCACCCTGAAGCGTTTTGGTCAGCCAGCCATGCCAAACGTTAGGGAAAACAAAGCACGTTTGAAGCTACCAACAATTTGGCTTCTTGACCGGAGTAAGCTTACCAAAGGCTGGCATTGATTTATCAACCAGCTTACAGTTTGTTGGTATTGCCCCATTCCTGAATGGTGGTTTGATAAAATAGGGGACCCCAAAGCTATGCTTGGTTTATCATTGAAACTGGAATTGAATAAACTGGATGATAACCGGGGGTAACCCTTTGACATCCTTTGACTTGAGAAACACCCATATGGCAGTGGGTCAAAACTCTGTACCCCTGGTTCCCCTATCATTAGCCATTTGTTGCTATGAAATGGTTGGTCATTATCCCCCATGAAAATTGGTTGGCTAATATTGACCCATAGCCATGTATAGCTGGTATATGCCCTACTAGCCAGTTACTTATTATACCCTATTGTTCACCATTAACCAGCTAGAAGTCACCATTGTTGTTGGTCGGTCAATATTGACCCACCATCAATAGCTGCTATATCCCCTACAATTGCTAGTTATCATCCCTTACTTTTAACCATTAACCACCTTATTTTTGGTTGCTTAATATTCACCTATAGAGAATTGTTCCCTAGGAGCCAACGAATGATCAACCATATAGTTGTTTGATTAGCCCCCTTGGTTGGTTGATTCTCCTCCATGAGTTGGTTGATTAGCCCCCATATGGCAGTGGGTCAAAACCCTGTACCCCTTGTTCCCCTATCATTAACAATTGTTTTCCTTATAATTGTTGCTTATTATCCCCCATTAGTTGGTTGATCAATATTGGTTGATCAATATTGAACCATAGCCATATTGCGTGGCGATTGCTTGCTGCATGATCTTCATGCCCTGCACCGCTCCTACAGGTGGCCCTGCCCCGTGGCAGTCGCACCGGACGGCCGCGGGATACGCGGGATACGCGACCGGGAGTTTGGGTCGGCGCACGTGACCCTGAGACGGGAGCCCAGTGAAGGGTCTGCCTAGGAGAACCGATGACATGGACTGTTACATAATGCTAAGCCATATGCACCATCTTTGTAGGAATCACCTTTGGGCATTGGGGATACCATGAAAATTCAATTTTGATCAATTTTGTAAACTTCTAGTCGCTTTGGCGCTTCAATTTAACACAATCTGACCACACAATCCTGCCAGTTTCTTCCATGTTCTCATTTCCCACCCCAGGTTCCATGTCTTTAGGGCGTACTATTCTGCCACAGCCGGCAGTCTGGCCCGGGGTGTTCACCGATTCATCTAAGCGCAACTTGAAGGTCTCACTATTTCATTTCATGGTGATTCAACTTTATGCCAATAAAACAAATACCACTACCAATCATTGCGAACAATTACGTACCATTCATGAACCATCAACATGAAAACTAGCTACCACTCATTGACCATATCATTGACCTTTCTCAATCATCAGAAATTATTGATCAAGCATTAACCATTGCTACCTACCATTTGATCAGGGCACTCCTGGTAGCTCCAACTGGCTTCCCCTTCGAAAGCGCTATAACCCCTGGCTTCAAGTGGCCCCCTCCCAACCACCGGTCAGACTATTAACCATTAGGCTGTGAGTCAAAACCCTGTACCCCTGGTTCCCCTACTATTAATTAACCATTGTTTTCCTTATTATTGGTTGGTCATTATCCCCAATTATTGGTTGTTTAATATTGACCCATAGCCATTACTGACCATGATCCTTTGTTGGAGCACCACTGGCTATGTGGAAGTCCACATGATCCGACACAAAAAAGGGGCTCCGTACTCGGGGAAACAGCAACCACGGCAAACGATAGCAGGCGGCTGCTGGGCTTTGCTGTTAATGATCGCTATTGATGGTTAAGCATCATTGTAGGGAATATTTGGCGGCCAATGATCCTTGATGAATTGATAATTGATGGTTCATGAATGATTTAACAAAAATCAAACCGTTATTGTAAACAAATGCATGATTATGGCTATAAATCTTGTGGTTATATAGTTGATGAATGCTTTTCCGAACTATGAATTTCATGAATTATAGTTAGCACTAATAACTAAAACCAGTTAATTGATGGATTTATAGTTGATGGCTCAGAGCCTGACATTTGGCCCGTTTCACTGCGGTGTCCAGTGCACGATGCTTGAGATTCATCGGCACGAAAGATGTGACATGTCAGACAGTTTCAAGATATGGTGATTTCTCAAAATAGGGGTACCCCCAAATCATCCAGTATAAACCATTTATAGCAATAAGCCAACCATTTTTTGGACTCCAATTTTGAGAAACACCCATATGTATCTAGGCATCATTGATCGTTGAACTAAGAATGGTTAGACAACAAAAAACTTCATGATTGCTCAACAACGGTTGAACATGGTGATATGACCCAAACACACTAGGGAACATGGCATATTGGGGATGACAAATACTGGTTCCCAACGGTGAATCAGTCAAGCATCAATAAGCAATCATGCACCATGACGAATGATTGCTGATGGTCAGATCTTGGCGAAATATACTCAACAAAAGGGAACTGCTTAAGTATGTTGGTATATTAATTGATCCCTCAGTTGATCATATTATACCATGTTACTTAATATGATGGTCAGGTCCCTACTCAACTAACCATGCTTCATAATGGTTAATCAATTGTTCATCAAAAGTATGGTTTTATTTAGTGTTAAATTGATAATCAGTCACTGATCGTTCCAATAACCACTATGCAAAAAAGCTCATTAAGTTGATCATTAAGATCTATTAATTTCATTGTCAATCATTGCCAACCAACAGTGAATCCATCAGCAATCGATGCATGGTTCCAGCTGATCATTGCTCATCCATGGTCGGTCATTGATGATCATGGTTAATAATTACCAATGCTTCACCATTTACCATTGAATCATTGAACATTACAATTTACAATGATCATTGCTGACCAGTATTAACCCGTATCTGTTGGTTGATACTATTTAACCAGTATTGCTGATCATTACTGGTTGATACAAGTTATCCAGTTGGCTGTGGGTCAAAACCCTGTACCCTTGGTTCCCCTGTCATTAACCAGCTCGTTTTTCCCTATGAAATTGTTGGTGGAAATCTCCCATGAACGTTGGTTGGTTAAAGCCTTGACCCATAGCCATATATAGCCGGTATATCCCTATAGTTGCTTATTATCCCCTATTATTAACCATTAACCAGCTAGTTGAACCATTGGTTGGTTGGTTAAAGCCTTGACCCATAGCCAGTTGGTTAAGCCCATGATTTTTGCTGACCAGTATCTGCCCAGTATCTGCCGTGAAAATCAATCATGGTCACCTGCTTAGTGGCTGAACCACCTCATGAAAACGAAGCAACCATTTGGTTGCCCTACCCTTCCAGTTACCATTGTAGTAGGTAACCAACCCTAAAAGACAATGGTAGAAACCAGCTGGTTACCTACTATAGAGGTAACTGGAAGGGTAGGGGTTACACTGGAAAAAAAAACATGTTCAACACCACGAGCCACCATGATGAGTTTAAGCCACTGTTTGGTAATTTGAGTTGATCAATGATGGTTAATGGATCATTTTCGGTTAGTCAATAGCTGTTAGTCCGTGGTTAATGGATCATTTTCGGTTGTTAAAACACTTAACTGTTTGGTGAATCACCACGGTGAATGGATCATTCTCACCAGCCGATCCATCTCTACGCCGCGGCTTCGCGCTAGTTCTCATCACTGGAAGCCGAAGCCTCCTCGGCTTCCTCGGGGACGGCGCGGCGTTCCAACGGGCTACCAGATGAGGACCCGACCCGCTGCGTTAGCGATTCGTTGGTGAAGCTAGCGAGGGGAGCTGTCAGGCAAATAGCTGGTGAATAAGGTGGTTACAAGGGATGTGAAACAATCAAAATTATATCAATCATGTTAGCCCAAAGTAAGTGAGCACAAAAGGGTCCGTACTAGGTAGTTATGGTAAATGTGACCAAAGTTGAATTGCGAACCTTAACCAACTCAAAAAGTGTGGGGCCCCACCTTGCGAAACGCTAGTCTCCGACATATGCATCTGGTCCTACAGAGTGGTGTCCCCAAAGAAGGTCGTAATTTGACAAATATAGCTGGTACATTCTGGTACTAGTGTCGGAGCTATGCCGGTTATTGAACTATCTTTTTAGATGGCATATGAAAGAATACTCATCCAACCAGGGGCTACCACTCTTTC
>VSDK01019664.1:217527-263158 GCA_009767595.1 Symbiodinium kawagutii | reverse complement strand
ACTACTACCCACCATCAACTAGCCACTAATTGGCAATTATCAAATATCATTACCCATTCTTGTGCCATCATTAAGCATTCATAGACTTCCTTCAAGAATTACCTGATATCATTAGCCATGCTCGGCCATTACTTCAACAATATCTTCCAGAAACATCAACGATTGATGACCATACATCACTCACCATTCTCCACCATTGACCCTCTGGAAATCTGACCTGGAAGCCAAAAATCACCTTCCAGAAATCATTTTAAATTGGTTAGCCACGCATGGTGACTTTTTCTTTTTCAAACTCATGGTCGCTTTGTGATTTTAAAATGGTTACCCTTTTTCACATGGTGCTTTCAAATTATCTGTCTTTTATACATACTGTAAGTGCAAAGTGCAACCATGAAAACACCTTTCCAGCACTCAAAGAACCTTGGCAGCAAATCAGTTCCAAACCGGTGCCCTACAGTTGTGGTTAATGGTGGCTATCATTGGTGATTAGAGGTTATCATTGGTGATCATTGGTTCCTTGGTTGTGGTCCTGATGGTTAATACGACTGGTCAGTGATGCTCAATTGTCAGGCCTATGGTAAAATAGTAGTTTGTCAGCCAAATATTCTAACTATGTTTACCAATACTCAATAATAAATAATAATATCACGACGCAGCTATGATCAGCTGAACCAAATTCGAACACCAACCAGTCCTGGTAGACAGATCTGCATTTCCAATGGCGGGAACCTACCCAAAGGACCCCAACCACCCAGGGGACCACAACCACCCAGGAGTGGCCGCCCTCATTTCACCTCCCAGGCCCTGCCTCCTCCTTCTCCTTCTCCTCCTTGCCCTTAGGCTTCTCTTGTTTTTCCTCGCAGCGCTGGTGGATCCAATCCCAACGAAACTCTGAAAGTTTTGATCGGATCCACAAGAAGTTCGAAGCTTTGATCGGATCCACAAGAAGTTTTGATTTATCCCAGTTTTGAAGCTGGGAGTTGACCAACTATCAGCCAGCTATCATAGGAAACCAAGGCCTTTCCGGGGATGCCATCTATTTATCAACCAGGGGTTTAGCTTCATCCAGGGCTGGCAGTACTCATGTGACCTGGCTAAGGTCACTTAATCATGATGAGCGCTGGCAAACACACACCCAACTTCCCATGAGTCCCAAGGTCCCAGGTGGACGCCTCCTCTGCTTCAGGCTTGGCCTTGCCGTCCTCGTGGCGTTCACCGCTGGTAACGTGCGGTCAAGAGGGGGGGTGGTTTTCATGTGGATATATTTCACATTGTTTGAAATGGTTTTAGTATTTTTACATGGTTTGATATGGTTTTAAATCATTTTGACATGGTTTGACATGGTTTTACATGGTTTTACATGGTTTTATATGTTTCTATGTGCAAGCATGATTTTTTTTTTTTAAGGGTTGGTGATAGGGGATAAGAACCAACAATAATGAGTTTAGAATAAGGGTTTATAACCAATAGTAACGGTAAATGATGGGGGATTAAAATGATTGACGAGGGGATAGTAACCATATGTAACCAGCAACTGTAGGGGATATAGGAACTATATGGGATTTCTTAAAATAGGAGTACCCTCAAAATGGCCATGTCTACTATGTCTCCTACTGTATCTTATTATAAAGGATGATTTGGGGGGGCTATTTTGAGAAACCCTCATATTCTTCAGGGGAGGTTGTTGTGCAATTTTTGCAAAGGATGTGCACGTGTGCATGTGGGCATGTAGGTGGGTGTGTTAGTATGCATGCACACCTTGCATGGCGAGACATGCGGATTTGCACATCGCACAGACATGGAATTGCCGTCACGCATGCAATTTTCACAACTTCTGGAATCTTGCAAGAAGGAGGCACAACTGATGACGCCCTCACACAAACATGTTGCTTCTGGTATGCCAAGCTGCTTAAGGAAAAGCAGGTCTCGAGTACTTTCAGCAGGTGCTAATTCCCAACTAGCGAAAACCAGAAGGCAGGCCCCTGTAGGTATAAGATGGTCAATAAGCCATTCAACCTTGGTATACCTTGGTCACATATACTACTAATACTTACCCCACTTACAAACCAACTCAGCAAAGCTTCGGGGGTCCAACTGTGTAGTTTTTATCCGCCGGCCTGCCAAGATCTCACCAAAGCACTTAAGATGAGCAGCTTAGCGGAGGATTAGTTCTGGTGGTTGGCTGGTTCCCAGGGTGCTGTAATGATGGCTATCAACTCACGCACTGCGAACCAGGTCAACCATCATTGACGGGCTGATCATGTGGGTGGAAAAGCACGGCGAGTTGTGAATTGAAACCTCTGTAATAGATCAACATCGCCCTCACCAAGCCTCATTAACCATTTCTTTCTCGCCATTAACCACTAGAATCCATCATTAGCCATCTTTCTCTCTCTCTCTCTCTGTCTCAGGCGTTTGGCCAATACATCATCAATCAATCGCCACTATTGACCCTCATCAACCACTATCATTTATCATGACTAATCATTCAAAACCATCATTGTCCACCATTAGCCATGATGAAACTGATGAAACTATCATTTTTCCGCAATTTCCTCTTAAAAACCATCAGTACCCGTCAGTGACCATGATGAAATCATGATTTTCCACTCATTCTCCATCACTATCTATCATTGACCATCATGAATCCCAGCATTTTCCATTCATTTTCCACCATTTTCCACCATTAACATACATTAACCATCATACAAACCATCATTTTCCACCTAACTTCCACCATTCCCCCCGGGGGCCCCCGGTGATCAGCGTCCTCCTTCTTCGGCTCCTGGCGCCAGGAACGTGGCGACCGCCCGCATGGCGATGATGTGATGATGACGACCAACCAAGTGGTTTATGCATGGTAAACTATAGGTAACTATACACCATGTGAGCTAACTAGTATAGAAATAAGGTGTATATGAGTTAGTTAGCTAACTAATTATCATCACATGAACACAATAGTTAGTGGATAACTGTAGTTGGCATGACTATACAGCTAACTTTAAGGGGATAATGATGGCTATCCATGGCTAACTTTAGGGAAACTATAGGATCTATAGGGGATAACCATAATGATGGGATCTATATTCCTAGGGATCATGGTTAACTATAGATCGATATTATCATAGTGGTTTATTCATGGCTAACTATAGGATATTCATGATACGAATAGTTACTAGGGATATTGATAGATAACTATAACAATCTAGAGGGGGTTATCTATTGTATAGGGGATAGTGATGGATAACAATACTATAGTCACTAGGGATTGATTTCGGGTCATTGATGAATTAATGATGATCTATAGGGGAGAATTATGGATGATGAGCAACAATACTGGGAAATACTAGGGTTGCTGATGATGATGAGGAGGAGGATGATGAGGATGATGATGAGGAGGAGGATGAGGATGATGATGAGGAGGCTGATGATGAGGACGATGAGGAGGATGATGAGGAGGATGATGAGGAGGATGAACTTGTGGTTGATGGTAGGTAATAACCAACAATACTCGGGAATATACAGTAGTGGTTTCTTGATATTGACGAATAAAGTATGCAGCCAGTATGCACTAAATCCAAATTTATTTTGGTTGACCAAGGTGGTCCACAATTGACCTGTTACACTATGATAAAGACGTTTTTTCTAATCTGTGGCGCCAAGTAATCTTTGTTATTAATTAATTCTAGTGTAATAGTGGTTGCCAATGATAGTGGAAAATGACGATTGATTTAAGTGCAATAGTGATAGGACATATGTTACGACATTGCTGGGTAATGCTGGTGAACTTTAGGTTCTCTCTCCATCTCTATCAGGTCACCCTGCCCTAGCCAAGCTAGGAAGCAAGATCGATACAAGTGCGGCGAACTTTAGGTTAGTTTGATCAGTTGCTTGGTCAACAAATAATGGTTGAGCCTCCTTTGTCGCCCCAAACTCACCAGATTAACCCACCAACTCCTATGCTTTGCACCTAGCCAGTCCAAACAACAACATATTGTTGCTTTGAAAGCTGCCAATAGCTGCTGCATAGTAAACTGTTGTCACAAAAGGCAGCCGTTGGCAATCCAGTTGTTTAATCCAGTTGTTCACTTTGTTTCACTAATGCTTCTAATCCAGTTGCCACGATACATTCGGAATCTTGAAACGGATATTTCTCAAAAGAGGGATTCTTGATTATCATCCCCCATTAACTAATCATTCTAACCCCATGTTTATCATTCTAATACCCTATTCAGCTTTATAACCCCCTTATTAACCATGAATCCCTATTAACAATTACAATCCCCTATGAATCATTCTCCTCTATTAGCCATAACTATAATCCCCTATCACTAACCCTCATGATTGGTTGTAAACCCTTACTCTAAACCATTTTCCCCCATTTTTGGTTACTATTTCCTACTGATCATTCCAACCCTCAACCATTCTCATTGGTGATAACCCGTGTAACCACAAGCTCCCGGACTCTAAAAAAGCCTGCCCCTTTTTGCAGCTCATCCGATCTCCCCAGCCTTGGCCACCTCTTCGAACATGTCGTGCTTCCAATCTGTGGCAGTTTCCAGCGGCTGGTGGGACCACCAAACGCTCCACGACACTGGGAATAGGCGCATGGTAGAAACTGGAAGTGGATCACGAAACGAGAATGGTGATGAACTGTTGGTTGATGGGTAGGGGGTTATAACCCACAGTATTTGGTAGCAGCCAACACTTGGAGAAACATATTCTCAACTACTCCCAGGGGAATGAGGATCCTTGAGCAAAGGCCATTTCTTTAAACTAAGCATATATCAGCGCTGAGCATGGTTTCCTTGCAAAAATTTGATCCTTTTGCTTTGCTCTGAAGGCATGGTACATCACTTTTAGCGGCAAGGCTACAGCATGTCTGTCTTTTGCAGTAATGTTGGTTTCTGATGATCGTATCTACCTGTTGGTTTCATGCCTATTTTCATTACTAACTAGGGGGGGGTTACACTAATCAGAAACCAACATTAGGCCAAACAAAAAGATCTGATGACTCTGCAAGAGTGTTCCCACTGTGCAGCTGATGATCCTTGGAAAATCTGCTGCTAAAATCGCCAAATTCGCTGCTATGAAAGGTGGTTAATGCTCAAGCAACCGGCCAATGTGGGACACATCACCAGCTACGGTATTTGAGGTAAAGTGGAAATAGTTTGTATATGTTTATATTGTTATTTATTGATATGGATCTTCCATGAATCAAACCTTTAGGGGGTCTTTTTTCCCTCTGTGTGGCTGCTCACTTTTTTCGCTTCGCTAGAGATGAGTTCTTCAAAGAGAGGAAGAATGAGATCATTGTTCAATTCGCCTGCAATTGAACAAGTCTGGATGGGTGTGAGCCTCTCTCTTTTGTGCTGCCAGTCTCTCTTCAACAATCATTCATGAGCGATCGCATCAGCATTGTATTCAGCTTCCCGGAGTTCCTCAAGCGTGATGCTGATGCTGGTCTCGTTCAGATCAAAAGTAACCTGGTTGCTATTAGGGGGGAGCACCTGTGCACAGAATGTGTAGGCATAATTCAGGTATGCCTGGGTAAAGTGCCTACAAAAAGGGTCGCCTGACAACAAAAGAACACCTACAAAATGAGATTACACAGGAAAATTAAGGACTATAAAATGAGGGTGCACATGAACCATATGACCCCATGCGAGCCAACCAAGCTCCCTATAAAATGGGTTGGTAAAATAAATGACCAGCTTGGAAAACGCATCCAAGCCCTAAGAGAGTCAGTAACCATTTTGTAGGGCACAATTCTTTCTAGATTGTCTTGACGGGCCTGCATGATCAATTTACAGCAGCACTTTTCTATATATACCAAGAGTAGTCAAGAGTGACTCTCCTCTCCAAGAGTGTCTTCCGAGATTGTCACTTGAAGAGTGCCACTCCAAGAGATTCAAGAATGTGGTGTCTCTCCAAGAATGTTTTACCAGGAGTTTTTCACCACGGTCATGTCACTGACTCTGAACCGGGATCCTACGGTCATGTCACTGACTTTCAATGGAACATAATCCAGCACATTTGTTCCTACAAATTGGGTTTGGATCATCCAATGATCAATACATGGGTTTCTGAGTGTCGATTCATCTTCGCACAAGTTCGAGCCTACAAAATGGGTCTCTGATAGCTGAGCATCCATATGTCGACATATTTGCCCAACCTCATTTCCTACAAACTCTCATGCCCAACACCAATGTTCTCCTATAAATTGAGCCCAAAACCAGCTTTATAGCTGACCCAAGTGAACCGTTTCTGTGGTGGAAACACCAAGGAGGATTCAAAAGTTGTGTATCCAGCTTCCCGGTTTTCCTCAAGCGTGAAACCGGCCTCCTTCAGATCGAAAGCATCGTATCCAGCTTCCCGGATTTCCTTAAGCGTGAAACCGGCCTCCTTCAGATCAGGGGCTCTGTATCCAGCTTCTATGAGTTCGCG
The DNA here is from genome assembly GCA_009767595.1 of Symbiodinium kawagutii. NCBI lineage: Eukaryota > Dinophyceae > Suessiales > Symbiodiniaceae > Symbiodinium > Symbiodinium kawagutii. Next base: position 256,711 of record VSDK01019664.1, on the reverse strand, counting down.
AAGTGGGTACCCTTGATCCACCAATTGTCGCAGAACGGTCGCTCGACCCATCTTTGTCTGTGTCTGAATGTCTCTAAGACTGAAGCCCGCTTCGCAAAGAAATTTGGTACCACAACCGCACTCAATCAACTCTCCTGCTGTCAAACCAGCTTTGCGAAGGACTTGTGGATGGAAGGAAGAGGTAAGCATCATTCGAACCCAAGCTCGACGATGCGGAGTGTCCACGAACACCGGGGCTAGCATGTCAGGCTCTGAATCTCGAACGAGACGAAGAAATTCAACCAATGGCAGGAAGACCTGTGGCGAATAATCAACAAACAAGTGTCCATTTGCATCTAATTGGTTTTGCCAACGTTCTGAGCACATAGAGGCGAACAGGTTGTCTCCAGCCACACTGAACAAACTCGGTTTCACTTCAATGATCTTCTCACCACCCACGTTGATGGTGATCGTGCTCCGATCTGCGACTGCCATGATCCCAAAAGGAAGTCGCAGGATAAAACACGAGAGGCAGTATGCATATAAGAAGCGTTCCCCAAGTTGTATGTAAAGACTCACATCTGTTCCATTGCTCGGGAGCTTTTAATGAACTAACTTGCTACTTTGTGCAAAAATATTGAACTATCGAAGCTCGATACCACAAGGATGGCAAAAACGCAGCAACTTCACTTTTCTTCTGAACCCTCATCTCCGTTGCGGGACTGCATAAATTTTGGAGAAATTTGGTGGATACCTTCAATGTGGCACATGAGTGTGCAAATGGAAACATGTCCCACTAGCCACACAATCAGTAAACCTTAGCCAATTGACTTTCTGAATCTTTCTGACTCAATTTTTTTGTTGGCCGTAAGAAAATCGCAATGTGATTCGATGATGATCTCAAACAAAAGTGGCTTGAAAACGTTTCAAATAAATGATATATGATGACAAAAAAACTCACTGTCACACTGGGGAGGCCGGGGTAAAATACAAATGCCACTGTTGGACGACCCAGCTTGCAACCACTGATGCGCGCGTTTATACGTAGCGTCGGTCCGAATCATTTCCACCATCCTGACTGAACTATCTGAAATGATCACAGGCACTATCCCTACTATACAACGAGAATTTCCACTATCCCCTGTAAAGATTAAAAAATCTTCGGTGCTGGGACCTCCATGACCGGGATTCCATCATTGGGGAGTCCATGCGTGGCAAGGTCCTCGTGCTGCCTGTTCCGAGTGCCGGACGAGCACCGAAGCCTTGAAGGTGATGGCTATATATCCAAGACTAAGGGATATTGACGGCTATGCTAACTGGCTGGTTGTTGAACCACCTCTCTCAAAAATCTTAGGGAGTCAACCAACCATCCCAATTTGGGGAAAATCAAAATGATTGAAACCACCAACTAGCTAACAATATTTGATCAACAGCGGATAATAGCAGTTCCAAAGAATTGTAGGGTTGGTAGATCGAATCCGTCACCATTGGTTGCTAGTATTTGATATATGGGTATATACTTCTGATAATTATGAACCATCAGATTCTGACCACATTTTTTACGCCACTGATTTACCAATCTATAGCAGTTGACAACCATAAACCCATACAAACCCATGGATCTCGCAGGGATCGATCCCAAGACCCTTCCCTTGGACTCCCTACTGTCCGGGCTTCCGCCCCGCCGCGATCGTTGCCCACCGGTGTCCTGTCCGCTCCAGGACAGGAATGATCAGCAGCCCCATTAAAACGTCGTGCAAGTTTCACAGAAAATTGATTGTTTGCGGCATTGGTCGGCATTTTTCGGGGTCAAAATGGGTCGAAGATGTTGAGAAATGGCCAGATTAATTGCGAAAGGATACAGGATGAGCTTAGTGTCCATCTCATGCTGTTGCTGCTCAGCACGTCTACCTCTTTAGTAAAACCGGAGGTTGGATGTTGGACTTACCCAGCATAGCAAAGCAAATAAGTACTGTCTGCATCTCATTTGTCCCCTAAGAAAAGTATGACAAGAGAAATTTGGAGAGTGTTATCATGTTTTATCTAATGATGACGGATATTCAAAGTGACACTCTCCAAATTTCTCTAGTCATAGTTTTTGTTTTCATCATTTATCCAATGATACAATCGGATATTCAAAGTGACGCGGATACCTTTTGGTACATCGCAGACTGAAAGGCAAGCCGCAGATTCTCAGTAGAAAAATGCGGAGGAACAAGGTCTGAGAACATATCCAACTACTGAGTATTTACTACGATCGTTGTTGGCTATGTTGATTGAACATGATTAATTTTAGTAAGCGTTATCAACCATTGCCTGGCTAGTTAGTCGGCTTCAAGGACAAAGCGGCTCTCAATTAGGGTCCCCTGAAAGGAAATGATGTGGCTCAAAAATGGTCCAAAATCAGCCATGGAGTTACCGGAAAGTAAATCATGATTGACCATGATCAACTATTCTCAAAGGATTCTCAACCACTAGAGGGTGGCTATAAGCCCAAAATAAATAAACCAACCATTCCAAATCTTGCGAGAAAAAAAAAAAAAAACATGTCAAGCAAAACACCGGCTTGTAGACGTTTTTACCTTTAATCATTATCTTATTCAACCATTATCAACCATTGTTAGCCATTATGTTGTTGGTATCCATGCCAACCCTTATCAACCACTATTAGTCAACCACTGTTAGCCATCCCTAGGCTTCCAGTTACCTATATAATATAGTAGGTAACCAGCTGGTTTCTACCATTATTGTTTGGGGTTGGTTACCTACTATAGCTCGGTAACTGGAAGGGTAGGGCATTGTTCATGAAACCAATCCTAGTACCTCCACAGTTCCCTGGGGGTCACATCCCTACTACGACGCTTGCGTGCGCTTGTACCACGACTCTGGACCTGGCCCCCAGCCGACCAGTGCACCCGCCTGGCGATCATCGTGGTCGTTGTACCTGCCAGGGCAGCCACCCATCCATGGATCCACCGATCCCCCCGGATGATGGCTGATCGCCAGCTATTCAAGTGATCAAACTGCTGGTGGTTTATTAAAATGGATCTGCCATGGTGGTTTATTCAAATGGTGTTCTGTAGCTTTTCCCATGGACCATTTCTGGGAACGAAAGGGTGACAGTAAACCGTCATACTGTATGACGTATACCATACTTCAATGTCTACTCGAGGCAAGCGCCAACTTAGTTTCGGCATCATTATCAAATTTCACTCTTGGTGACTCAGTGTCCTTGAGCCAACCACCCTCCATGGCAATCCAAATACCGAGAAGACCAAGTTGGGTTTGGACACCCAAACGCGTAGCAGCTATTGAAGTAATCCATGGGTACAATGTCATGTGTGCCATGCCCTGGGTCGTCGGTACCTACCTACACTCATCATCAACCATCATCAACCAGCATCAACCAGCATCAACCAACCAGCAACCATCATCAACAAAAAAACACCAATTCATGATCATAAATGTCATTGATCGCCACGAGGCATCCTGAATGATTTAGCCATCATTCGTTACCATAAACCATCAGCATCAACCCGCCAGCCCGACAGCCCGCCAGCCCGGTGGGCACCACTGCATCCGACCGCGGCCACCCGACTTCTCGGCTTCCAAGTCCAGATTCCTGGAGACTTCTCGGTGAATCTGTTGTTTCATCATACCCTATCCTTCCAGTTACCTCGAAATCGTGTAACCAGCTGGTTTCTACCATTGTTTTGTAGGGTTGGTTACCTACTACAAAGGTAACTGGAAGGGTAGGGATAGGTGAACCACCAACCCTTGAGCTACCGGTGAACGGACACTCCTGGCGGCTCCTGGCCTGGCTCCCCCGTTATTTATCGGCTTTGGGCACCCCTGGCCTCACCCCCTCCCAACCACCAGCCACTTTGATTTGCTTCATGTGGGGAAGATTCAACATAGGTTACCCCCAAAAATGGCTGGTCTATTACTGTAAATGGTTAATATAAGCTGGATGATTTGGCGGGTCCCCTATTTTGAGAATTCACCATATATGGCTTTGTCCACAATGGTGGTACCTGCTAACGATCCAAAAATCAACATCGTTAGCAAGGAAACTAGCCCTTTCTGTGGGTACAACCATTTGTTGGTTTTCATCTTGGTATCTCACATAGTTTTTGTTCATCACCAGCATCTACTAGCAACAAAACAAGGTGAATCATGGACTTCATCATAGTGAATCCTGTCAACAAGGAGAAAAGATCCACAGCGAACTAGGCGAGTAGGTACACGTGGCTCATGCACGTGCGAGGACTGCACGTAACTGGGGTAAAATGATCCAACGAGAAATCGTAGGCACAGAAAGGTTGGCGTGCCTAAGCCAGCTCCTGCTAGGAGCAAGGCCATCTGTACAGCACTGGTCCACGAGGAAAAACCCGACGCATCGAGCTGAGGGGCTACGAGGGGATCCGCTAAAGAAAAACACGAGGCTGTCAGTGAGGCACTGCACGTACACATGCAGCAGTCACTCGTGGCATATCCGACTATCCCATCATGGTGTTCCGAAATCAGAGATTCACCATAGATTAAGGACAGAAAAGCCTGGCCATAGATTCATCATGCATCAAACATACAGTGCTTTAGCAAGCACTGCGAGCTCTTCACTTGCTGGATCAGCCATGTATGAACCGAAGCTATCCCATAGTTTAATCGCAGAGTAGCACCTCAGACACTTGTTGAGACGAACTGGACAGCCAGCCCGATTTTCTCGATAGTGAGTAGCCGAAGCACCAACAATAAAGCCTTGGCTTCTTGATGATAAAACCGCCACCCGCGGCTATGGTCAAACCCGCTTGAAGGCTTTCCGCAGGTTTATGACTATGGTGATTGATCATGTTGGGTTCTTGTGTGTGTGGGCCTCAGCATCCTTGGTAAGTGTGCTAGCGCTCAAGGACCAACCCTGGTCAACAAAAGCCCACTTACAATTACTCATAATCACTTGAGGCCAGGGGTAGGTGACGAAAGCTAGCATGGCAACTGACCGGAAGAACAAAGAAGGATAAAGTTTGCATTCATGATGGCTGAAGAGAATTGCAACAAGTAGCAACGATAGAGCAACAGAAACGGCCCTGGGGGGAATTGAGCCTGGAGGGGGGGGCTTTTATTATTGAATTCTTCGATTATTTGTGGCTTTTGGAGGTCCTGTCCCTGCCAATTACTTGCTAAAGCAAGAGCAACTTCAGCTAGCTGACGCTAGCTTTCGTGATTTGGAACAACCACCTTGTTGCTCTCGAATTGGTGTTGCCAACCCTCAAAATAGCACCATGTTAATCATCCAGCCGAATGATGTTGATTACCTTCAATGCTTTGGGATGGGTAGCATTTCCCCGGCTAGGGCGGTTCTGATCTGCAAATATGAATCATCACCAACCACCGGAAACTGGAAACCATCATTAATCAAGCATCATGAACTACTTTAAACATCCATGACCATGGCCCCCCCCAGCGACACCAGCAGCACCACGACGACATGTCGGCCCGTCCTGGCCAGGCCAGGGTTCCATTCAGGCCGACCTGAGCCAGCGCTAGTGATGGGATGATCGTCGACACATCCAGATTTTTCGATGATTTCTACATGGCTATGGGTCAAGCAGTTAACCAGCCAACTCATGGGGGATAATAAGCAACAAAACTATGCGGAAAACAAGCTGGTTAATGATGGGAAACAAGGGGTACGCGGTGAACTGACCCACAGCCACATGTGGTCAGGACTGGTTGACTGGTTGATAGCCAGATATAGCCAGTGTGTTCACCCACCGTTACTACGGGCGTTTTTTAAACAACTTCTTTGTTTCTTCGCAATTCTTTTCAGATCTGAATTTCGTCAGGTGAACACATAAGAAATGTCCACCTTGGGACGCACACCATCAATCTGTTTTCAGCTTGGAACTCCCCTCTCCGACACTCTCCGACGCTGTGGGGTGGAGGCCAGCGAGAAACTCAACCAATCATGCAGCTCCTAGCGTAGAAATCCGCGGCTCTCTGGAACAACAACAACAACAACAACAACAACAACAACAACAACAACAACAATAACAACAACAACAACAACAACAACAACAACAACCACAACCAGAACCAGAACCCAATGGTTATCCAACTGAAATCCAACAGAAAAGCTACTTGGTTTTCCAGTGAAACGTTGACCGCTTGTGATTCCAACAACCTACCGACGGCGCGATTCTGGGACCCCATGCCCTTGCCCTTGCCTTTCTCATCACGACCTTGGCAGTCGCAACAACAGCAGCAACAAGAACTGAACGGAGCAGAAGCACAGCTGGTTAGCGACCATGGTTATGTGGGTTACCACCTTGTAGGGGTTAGTGGCCAAACAAACACACAAAAGGTAAGGCAAAATTCAATGGAACAAGCAAGACACAGACCAAAATGAGACAAAACAAATCTACTGTCTACTGTCTCATTAGGCCACTCCTGGTAGCTCCAACTGGCTCCCCCCTTGAAAGGGCCAGAGCAGGACACCCTGGCTGGCCTCGCTCTCTCCCAACTACCAGCCAGCAAAACAAACAGGTGATATCATGTGATCAGGTGGTTCAGCGCTGCTCGCGGTCAGTTCTTGCATCCTTCCGTTGGTTCGGGGACTAAAAACTGTCGGTTGATGATCACTGCACCATTCGAGTGAAAGAAAATCATTGCCAACACTTCCGAACTCGTGGGTTGAGCTGACAATCATAAGCCAAATAGATTCCGACAAACAACTGAACAGGCAACCAAGGGCATTTTTGGCGCAGGCCGGTCCGGAGCTGGTTCCCCCAGTGATGATCCTTTTTGTCCAGGATTAGCAAGCTCAGTAGCAGCAATAGCAGCAGCAGTTGTGTGTTTGAAAAGTGCCACGTATTCAAATGAGCACTGGTGAGATTACGTGTTTGAAATTTCCTCTCAACAATTGAATGCCGAATAGTTGCAGTGCCTAGATTACTCTAGAGTTATATGCCATGATGTAGCAAAGTACACCCGCCCAACAAACCAGAGTCAAGCACAGTAGCCACGCGGGCACCTGTTGGTTCACACTCCATTTCCAAGATCACATCAAAACGGTTTTCTACACAATTGTGGTAGATAGTTGGCATTGACCCACAGCCCTGAAACTCAGGCTAGTTGATGCATATGAATGGCCCAAACCTATAAAATCCTTCGGACATTCGGTGGGTTGAAAGTGGTCGTTGTCAAACACAATGGCCCCGCAAATTTCGATCAGCGGGGAAGCTGCAAAGCTGTACATAGACGCTGCCTGCACACGGATTTGGGACCAAGTGGTCCACAAAATTGGTCACCAGACGTCAAAAACCTATCTGGAACACCGAGCTCTTGCGGGCAAATGGACCAACTACTCGTTGGAAAAAGTACCTGGCACTTTTTGGTTCCTACATTGAATGAAAATGGTGATGCTGCTGCTGCTGATGATGATGATGATGATGATGATGATGATGATGATGATGATGATGATGCTGCTGCTGCTGCTGCTGATGATGATGATGATGATCATGATACTGATGATGATGCTGACGATGATGATTCACTGTACCCTATGCGGCACCCCTTCGCCATCACTCAAGGAGGTTGAGACCTGGGTCCTGATGTTCTTCGGTTGGTTAGGTATGTCTTTATGGATTGATTACACTCTGGTGATCTAACATGGCAATGGAAAATCACCATTTCCAATAGGCTGGTAATCTACAAATGGTGGATCAGAAACACTTCCAGTGCAAAACAACAGCGATTGGTTCCAGCTAGGACCTGGTGGTCTCATGCCTCCTTCAGAATATTCTGAACGCGTGCCTGGCAGCAACATCTGCGAAGGACCGACATGGAGCAATGGTGAATAACCACCATGGCAATGGATAGCTCGGACAGCTGTAACTTGACATGTCCCAACCAAAATTGGATATCTGGAAGTAGTGTCTGGAAATCATCCAGCAAAGGATTAATAGGCACACCCACGTTGGGACTCAGATCTGCAATGGAATACGCATGTCAGGCGACACAAACCGGGTCTGTGCTAATGGTGGAGAGGGAATGCAGTGCTTCCTGCATTTTGAGGCACCTCCCAGATATTGCTTGGCCCATAGACCTAGAGAAACTATAGTCCTTTTGACAAATAATTGATCCGCTTATTGCCCAAGCAGAGGACAAAGTACCACTCCGTGCGCAAATTTCCTGGGCATATCATCTTGAGCAATTGAACCTTGCCATGGTCATCTTGTGCTAAACTTGCTTTGTGAATCAAAGAACAATCATGGGACGCTCACCAAAGTGCTGCTGGACAGCAACAAAGCTGAGGCAGGTCGGGCTTGGAAAGGGCTCAGATGCCCATGCACGGACATTTTCCTTATGACACCAGCTGCAGATATGTAATTAGCCCATGTCAGCCTAGTAATGCCTAGTGGCCATATGGTGGTTTCTCAAATTCGGGGACCCCCCAAATCATCCCATATCACCCATCTATAACAATGAACCAACCATTTTGGAGGCTCCCCCTTGGCTTGAGAAACCTCGATAAAGAAACAAAGCACAAACACAAAATGCACAATAATAGTAGATTCATATCAATCACCCATCATATTTGGGACAAATCACCAGCTGTTTGAAGTAAACTAGGGGTGACTTACCAATGTGGATTTACCATTACTAACCATCATCAACCATTATATTCCCTATTATTTGCGTATTATCCACTATAGATACTATAGACTATAGTAGCCCTTACCACTTGAGGTATTTTTTAACAAATATGGCTGTGGGTCAAAACCCTTAGTCCCCGTGGTTCCCCCACTATTAACCATTGTTTTCCGGATGAAATTGCTGGTTATTATCCCCCATTGATTGGTTGCTTAAAGCCTTGACCCATAGCCATATATAGTTGGTATATCCCCTGTAATTGTTACTTCTCATCCCCTATTACTAACCATTCACCAGCTACTTAACCATTGTTGGTTGATGTTGGTTGGTCAAAGCCTTGACCCAGCTCCCCATATGGACCTCCCAGCAGCCACCAGCCCCGGTTCGCCCCGCTATGTCCACCTCCACTTCCGGCAGCTGCGGCTGAGCTTCCTTGATGCAGCGCATAATGCCTGGCGCAGCCCCCGCCAGTGGACCACCAGGGCTTTGAGGTTCCACCGATGACGACTGGTGCTTGGGGAAATCCATTCACACATATTAACACTACTCAGGCTGTTGGGCAAACGTCTCAAGAAAGATTCGCGTTAAACTGTGACCTGTTCACGCCTGTTCACCAGTCGTGTGGTGTGCCCTGCAGCAAAGCTCTCTTTTGCGATGGCCCATTTCCAGATGGTTTTGAGCGACTCGGGTGCTGAGATGCTACCACAGGAAGAGAATTTGCTGAACATCCCGAGACGAAGGACATTAGCTCACAAGGTTCTTTGCTGTAGCTTCCACAAATCCAGGATTGATTGTTGAATTTTGCATCTCTAAAATCTGGTACACCTTGCCAAGGCTCTATTGGTTGGATTTACCTGCATGAAACTAACATCATATGAGTATTTCAGCGGGATGATGGAACACTGAATCACTTGAGCTGTGGCTTCAACTTCAATCCTGAAAATAATCGTGTATATATGAAAGCTAATTACCAATTATGTGACCCAAGTCTACGGAAAACGCACCTACGTGTTCCAACCCACCAATCAAACCGCATCAATCGTCCCGACTGGATGCTCAGATATTCCGGCGATGACAGGACCAGGTTCAACCTGGAACCAGCAAATTCCTTGCAACCAAACGCTGGGACCTACATTCAAAAATTTCACAAACGAAAGTTGCTTTCTCCAAAACACATTTGCAAGAAGCACCATGAGGTATCGTCATAAGAATCGAGGCGATGGTAAAACAGTAACTGATCCAGCTGCGGAGTATCAAGTCACAGATTGATTGAAACATGCTAGTCTTTCATGTGTTGCTATTGTTGTTCTACGGTCCCTTCAAAGGCATTTGTCATGGTGTGAAGCGGAAATGCCAGTTCACAACCTCCCAAATTTGGTCTTCAAATGTAGCCGAGGCAAATCTCCAACCCATCCTCCAGGGCAACGACGGAGAGTGTGTGCGTGAGAGAGGGCATGTCTGTGCGTGTGTGAGTGTGTGAGTGAGTCTGAGTGGGTGAGTATGTGCCGGGACCACGTGTGTCTACCAGCTTGTTTGGGTTCACGAGCTCCGGTGCTCGCAGTGAGGCATGTTCTCCGGGAAGGGCGGTGGTGACAATTGCGCGCTATGATCTCCAGGTGTTTGGGCGCTGTTGATGTTACTGGTGATGATGATGATGATGATGATGATGATGATGATGATGATGATGATGATCAGACTGTGTTCCGTGATTACTCTGAGATTCTTCACGACAAAAGAAATCACTCGCCTAGCCATTGCTTTTGCCTGCTTGGAGATGATGCGGTTGGGTTCGTGAAAGTGCTTTTAAAATGAAGGCAACCAACTCGCTGGCTTGCGCCATAAAAAACCCAAAGATTCAAAAGGGCTCACTTTTTTAGCTACAAAGAAACCACAAATCAAGCATTGCAGTTTGCAAATATGAATGCACATATATATATATATATGTATATATATATATCAAAATAGGGTTGCGACCCGCAAAACAAAATGTTTGTCCTCAACCACTGCTCAGCGATCGGCTCTGCTCGCTGTCGAAGCTGATCATTAAACGCAGGAAGACAATCACCTGCTGACTGACTGCAGCCTAGCCCGTTGTTTGTCTGAATTTGAAGGCGATACGTCAAAAGTATTCAAAAGTAAGAATTCTTGTGACCTTCAGGTGATGACGTAGACCCACGACCCTTTTGTGTTGTGCCACAATACTTCCCCAGCTCAGAGCTTCAAAAATCTTCAAAACCTGTTGCGGCTGTCTTCTACTCACCCTCTGACATGCCTCTAGTGATGACCAGTTTGAAAACAATAATTCACACATTTTTTATGTTGTTGCAATTGCACACACTGCAATGTAACATGGAACCTGCAAACTGGATTCCAAACAGCAGTTTCCTCATGGATAGCCAGGATCTGGCCACCTTGAGGTTTTAGCTTTCATTTTAACGTAGAGGAATACAATGTCCAATGTGCAATATGCATGTATCATTTTGCCACGACCAAGGCGCCTTCCAAGGCATCTAGGACGGATGCTGTCAAGGCAACCAAGTCCATCAAGTGGCCTTCAAACTCACGGACCCGTTCTTCCATCTGCTCCCAAATCGTAGCACGAACTTTCATCCAAAGATGCGTGTATTCATGTGGACCTCTGGAAGAAGCCACTGCGCAATTTGCACGGTGCAAAACATTTTGGCCCTGATATCGTTCGCACAACTCTTCCAGGCTTAAACTCTTGGCCACTTGAATGCAAAGTTTCCTTTCAAACTCGGTTTTTTCCAGGTATGCAAAGAACTGTGTGGGATGACCACGAACTCCAAGCATGTATTGGAGCAGGTTGTCCCCAGGACTTGTTGCATGGCCACCCCAACACCATCTTGGCAGGCCCTTGGCCATCAGTGCAAGAATGAACTCAGATCCAAACCAGCTCTTACCATGTGCTTCAATCCCTAGCGGATTATCTACGTAAATGAGCATTCGGAGAGTTTCCCTCATCTCATCACTGGGAGTTTGAAAGGTTTGAATTACAGTTTCATCCGAAAGCTTCTCCTTCACAAACTCTATCGCCATCTCGCCCACTGACTTTTGCATCTCAAGTATGAACTCCTCAAGGTGGGACCAAGTTTGAGGGATTTCCTCCTGTACACGAGAAACTTCCGCCAGGAGAGCCACAAGTCTATCAAGGGAAGTCCTTCCATCGGAGTCTACATAGTTGGCTTTCTCCGGCGGTATGCCCTCAACTGCTGCTTTCCATGCATCAAAGAACTGCGAGCAAACTTCAAATGCAATAGTATGCCCTTCGTCTTGATCGCCACCAGCATCCACCCAGATTTTGTGCGCAAGGCTGATGACAATTTGTCTGTCAAACACTTTGGGGTCTTTGCGAAACACAATGGACTCTGGGAAATCGGATTCGGCCTGCTGGACAACGTACTGAAACGCTCCTTGCATCGGTGCAGGACGCCACAGCAGCTCCAAAAGAGTCCACCATTACAGTCTCTTAAAACGAGTTTAGCTCTTAACAAGCAAACAAATCCCATGCCCCCACCGTTCAATCAAGACCGCTGCATGGTTCCACCCAGCCTTGTTCCAACAAGTCCCATTTGATTGGCTCATTGTCCTGGACTTCCACATCGTGAAGCAGGCGCACCACACACACTGCCGGGGCGCCTGGGGTGCAGCGGCCAAGAAGATCCGAATTGCCAAACACGCACAATTTTTTGTAACGCGGAGACTTTTCAATAGACATCCTAAAAACCTAAGCCCTATCTCGTCCAGCATTGCTAAATGGTCGTCGTGAAACGTGATACCAGTGATACTAGTGAACCGGTACCAACAACGGCAGCAACAAGAGCAACAACAGCGCATCTGGTGGACTGCATGCATCCGGCTGAAGCTATCTTTTTCATGTCTCAAGTAATCTTAAGGATACATGTACAACTGAGTTGTTGCGGCCCTCATTTCGTGCAGGACTGCCCCTCCCATCCCAACAATCAGAAGCGCCGAGCTACATTTGTCTGCCGTCGCTAGGATCTTCTTCAAGTCCTTGGTCTTTTGCAGTTGGTTGGCCTCCTCCTCTGTCAACTGGATTTCCTTGGCAAAATCAGGAGGTTCCAAAACTGTCTAGGACATGTCCGCGGCCGTTCCTTTGGTCAATACTTACTTGAGCAGTCTCTCTTCATTGCAGCCGTTATATGCAGTGATATGGACTGAACAAATGCTTTGAACCCTTCAATGCTCTCCCAGCTGCAAACCCTTGACAGCCCAGTATGGATTTGTCAAGATTCCAGGGGCTGCCCACCCAAGCGATTCACACAAAATCGAATCATGGTAAATGATGTGCAGCGGGAAGCGGCGTCGGTTGGAGCTAAAATGGCTGAGAAGTGATGAGTCAAAACTCCCGGCCTTGACATGGCTGATAGCCAGTACAGGTGGCAATGGAGCTGTGGCCCATGGTTCGTGTTGCAAGTACTTTTATTTTTGAGAAATCCTTTTGTGAACATGTGTACCCAGGTGAAACAATATGGCAGGTTTCTGCTGGAACGATCTCTTTTGCGACGGCCCATGTCTAGATCGTTTTGAGCGACCCCGGCGCTGAAGCAGCTGCCAAGGGAGAAAAAACGCCGAACATCCAAGCAGAGACAAAGGACGGTTGAAACTTGCATCAAAATTCCTTGCCAGGGCTTAATGGTCACGGAGACGACGGAGACGCTAGAACAACTGCTATTGTGTTGATCAAATTCTCTGTGTGGAACTACCGTCATGCCGTATTGTACGATTCAGTGGAATGCTCGAGCACATCGCATTGGGCTGTGGCTTCCAACCCAGGAGACCATCACCCTGAGAAGAAGAGACATCTGAGCAAATCACCAAAAGTTCACACAGCGCACACTCACACGCACACCTACTTGTTCCACTTCACCAATCACATCATCTTTCATCGTCTTTCCCTGACTCCCCATCCATTGTCCCCATTGGATGCTCAGATTTTCCGGCGATGGCAGGTTCAGGTTGCCAAGTGCAACCTGGGACTGGCAATTCCTTGCAACCAAACACTGGGATTGTAATTTGCATTGAGCTGGTGAGCAAAACCCACGTCACTTGAATCTACTCGGAGCTGACAATACTGGCACTCCAGGCCGATTTGGCAGATTGAAGATATGAAAGAAAACCTTCCGTTGAAACCATCTTTGGGACGTAGTCTGTTCCCAGCGTCCTCTAACCCCATAGTCTGTCGAATAAAAAAAAAACGAGACACATTCTCGCCGCGAGGAACTGAATTTCTCATAAGAATCGAGACCATGCTAAAACAGAACTTCGTCCTGGTCCAGCTGCACTACAGCTGTTGAATGTTGAAGGGTTGGCCTAGTCCCAGTTCACGGGATTGAGACACGAAAAGACTGCCATGTCCTGAAGTGCTTCACGTGCGTCCCCTTCCAAACGCAGCTTCTGGGCAGCATCTCTTGCAATAGAAATTGAACATTGTGGGCTTAGCTGTAATGGTATAAAGCAGGATAATGCCAATTCACAACCTCATCGAGTTGGTCGTCAGGCATAGCTGAAGCAAATCTCCATCTCATCCTCCTATGCTGCAATGCAGGTGCCCGTCTAATTACGGCTAACAGCTTGTGACATACCCAGCGGTTGGTTTTAGAATGCGCTCCATGTCCAAGTGCGAGGCGCTAATGAAATTAAAGAATGCTGTCATCTAAATGACTAGAGACTAAAACCATCAAAAAAACAACAATGCTTGCAAATGTTTGTCTTGCCAATTTCCTGGAGAAGGACAATCACAAAGTTCTAGAAAAAGCGGCCACCGCAAGATGCCACTTATTTTGCACCTGAACAAGCACACGAAGTATGGGGTGGAATCCACCACCTTAAACAAAGTCCAAGGATCTAGCGATGACAACTGAAGCTCAAAAGGCAAGCACAAGTCTGTCTCATGTCCATCTGGTGGATTGGGTTACCGTGCCAAGAATGCCGCCGACTGGATTGGATGATGATGACGACAATGCTAATACTGATGCTGATGTTGCTATTGCTGCTGGAATGATGTAGATGTGTGTTGAAAGTCAGCGCTATTGATCAAAACAGCAGTGATGATGGTTTTGATGCTGATCACGGAAGTGATGGGGACAGAGACTGTCATGGTGACTACCGTGTGATAAACATGGCAACAATGACGCTCCAAATGATGCTAATGATGGCAATGACGCAGTGACAGACAGTATCCCTACAATCGCCCTATCTACCATAAGCCTATATTCTATCCCCTTTATTCTCACCGGCCATTCTTGCTGCTCACATTGTATGGTGCCCAGGCTGCTCATGAAGTTCTTTTCACCAAGAAGGAACCACCATGTAAGTTCATGCCATGGAATGCAACAAGATTTGCCGCACCTTTAGGCTAGCAACATATGAAAAGACACGGTGGAGGTTTCTGAGATGTTCTGAGCAAAGATGCCGATTGCTGTCCTCAACCACTCATCACAAATCGGTGCTGCTCGCTGTCGAAGCTGATCATCAAACGCAGGAAGACAATCACCTGCTGACTGCAGCTTGGAGTTTTGGCTGCGGGTTTGAAACAATGAAGTAAGTAGCATATATTACAAACAGTTGCAGTAGTTTTACACGCATTAAAAGCAGTGTATCAATCCATCACTATATTCAATACAGTAAATATGGCTATTGCCAAAATAGTGAGGGAAAATTATCACACACACACAGATATATATATATATATACACATATAGACTAGATTTGATCGTGTGGGGTACCAAGTTAGGACAACCAAGCAACAATTCTTCTGGAGAGAGTAGTTCAGGGCGATGATGCCTACAACCTTTGATGCAGAAATCACATGTTATGTTGTTTCCGTCCCCAACCCGAGTGTCCAAGAATGTCTCGTGGCTTTCCCCTCCCCTACACCAGTCAACCCAGCTCAAAGCTCATCGATCCTGATTATGGCATGCAAAGCCTTTAGTTATACCGGCAGTGAACGCAAATTTGAAACAAATCATTCTTTGGGGTGTCAGGAGCCAGAATAGACCGTATGCGCAACATAAATCATATTATGTCATTGAAGACCTCACTTTTATCATATGTGCAATGTATCCACAGTAGAGCTACTTCTCTTGCTTCACAACCTCCATGGAATAAGCGGTATAAGTTCTCAGCAAACCAGTCCACAACCAAGGCACCTTGCAAATCATCTCGTACTGAGGCTGTCAGGGCAACGAATTCCATCAAGTTGCGTTGAAATCCGCAGACATGAGCTTCCATCCGCTGCTTGATCATATCACAAACTTCGAGCCAAGCGTGAGCTGCATCTTGTACTTGACCCCAACGTGAGTCGTGAAGTGCATCAAGCAACTTCACCGCGTAACAGAGGGCGTTTTGGCCGTGCTCATTTTTGGTAGCACAACTCTTCCAAACGGAATCTCTTGGCCAACTCAAAGCAGAATTTCCTTTCAGCTTCATTGTTGTCATGATCCATTATGGAAATTATGGGTTCAAGAGTAATTTCCAAGAAAATATTGTAGCATATTGTAGCAGATTGTCCATCGAACGCCTTGCATGGCAACCCCAGCACCGTCTCGGAAGGCTATTGCCCATCAGTACAAGCATGCAATTAGCTCCGAATCCACCCTCAAGACCACCTACTCTGGGATGACCACAAGACGAACCAACAAACACAACATGGATCTGCAGGATTCTCCTGGCCTGCTTTGTACTCTTCCTCCACCTTTTGGATCTGCGCGGCTTTACCCTCCGTCTGTGCAGCTTCCATCTTGGGATTCACGCGTGCCATGACCTGAGTGAGCCGCAGCGTCCCACGGTGCCGCTGCAATGCATGCGCGATCATGAAGGGTTGAGACTTCGTGTCAGGTGCCCACTAGCAAATTCCAACTGGAAATTTGAGTTCTAGACCAATGAAGTTGGGTTATGCTGGCCATACCCCGCAAGGGAACGGATGGCTCACACCTCACACAGCTACTCAGCGCTGTCAAGCCACGCTTTGTTGACACGACTGGAGGGAGTGCTGCACCGCCTGATCCCCCGGCAGCAGCTGTCCGGAGCCAGCTTAAGCCATGGTAGTCATAGCCCTGCGGGTGAAGTAACCCTGAAACTAACCACGGCGAGCCACGCAGTGATGAAGTATACATAACTAAATGCAGTGTTCAGATGTTGATGCGAAATCGCTGTCTAGCAGATTTTTATATCAGGGAAGCCTTTACGTTGCAAAGCCAGTATATACATGTTAAAGGTTGTAGGTGCATGCTTTATGGTACAAACACATCACATAACATCATATAAGGTTTCATTTCCCAATTCCAAGCAAAGGCAAGTAATAGGAAGACCACATATTTGAAGAATTTGGATTGGGAAGCAAATTTTCTACTTGGGCAAAACCATGGAAAAACTGATTCCAAAGCTGATTGAGGGTGAAGAGGAGGGCCAGCCGAGCGATCCATCATCCAATATCACCCCGCTTGGGGCTAACTCTTGCCCAGGAGGGTACTTCAAAATCACCAACACGTGTTTAGACAGTGCTTTTGCGCGTGTGCAAGTAATAAAACCAGGATCAAATCAAAGTCTGATGATTTATGATCATTGGTGTTGTGACCGAGACGTGTCAACAAGAAACAATGGGGCACCAAATAGCCAAGCATCCAACAATCGCTGAGTCAGAAACCTCCAAGCAACCAAGCAACCACAAAATGATGAGTTTCACCCGTGTTGACGCTGCTCAGTCGCTCAGCATGCTGAAACATGCTGGGAGAGACATCCAACAGACAAGCATGGAAAAATATACGATAATCACACGTGTAAGGTATGCAAGTATGCATTTGTGTATGTATTGTTTTATGTGCATGACATATTTGAATAAATGTATGTGTGTGTGAGTGAATATGTAAGATTTCACATCAATGGTACGTTAATGCATACGCATGCATACAAAGGCAAATGCACGCATACATGCACACACACACATATATATATATATATTATATTATCTATCAAATATTATATATATATTAAATATCAAATATTATACATACATATTCGTGTGTGTGTGTGTGTGTGTGGGTGTGAGTGTAATTTATCCTACATTAATAACTACCTGTGAAATCACCTAGTGCCTATCAGCTGTGGTATGAAGATCCACCAGGCATGTGAGGGGTGGAAGCACCCTATACGGTGAAACGAACTGAGATGACAACCTCGGCCAGTCTTCCCTCCCCCAAAAAGGACAGCGACACTTACGAACGCTTCCCAAACACGAAGCTTGAAGTTATAATGGTTGTCATGGTTGTATGATGGTTATAAGTTATAAGTTATATCATTACGAATTCAATGGCTGAAACGCCAATGATCTATAACATTCTATAACCATAGTCGTTACATCTTGTTGCTTGTTGTGATGATCAACCATTTCCAACCAATCACCAGCTGCGTCGCACATCCGCCCCATGGAACCCACCACTACCGGTGGGTCGTCCCCCGGGACGACCACGCGCCGCGGCGCATCGCGGCGCTCCTGCAGCTCGTTTTGGATGCGCTGCGCGGTACGCTGCATGCCGTTCTGACATCTCTGGGAGCAGTCGTGCCTCGGCGGAAGTAGCGCCAATGGTGGCGCCAAGGCTTGGTGGCATATACCAAGAACAAAATATTTCACTAACTAGTGATGGTTTTTTGCACACATCTAAAAAATGTTTTTTAGATGTGGTTTTTTTAGATGTGTGTAAAAAATGTTGCTCATGATGATGGTTAATGTTGGTCACAATGAATGATACTGATTCGGGCTGAATGAGATCAACTATACAATGGTTATAAGTTACAATCATGATGACAACTGATACCAAATGGTCCAAGAACGCATCGTGATGGTTGGTTGGTGCTGGATGACAGTTTTGATGGAAAATGATGCTTAATGATGGTCATAATTGATGGTTACCGAATGGTGTGTCTATAGGAACCAGCAGTGGCACTAAACTTTTGCTGATCAATCTCGAATGTGCCAACTCTTGCAAATGGCTTTTCGGAAAATATTGCGCCACGTTTGCATTGATGTTTATCAAACACATCTTCCCAGTACATCCAAGCTGGGACCGCATCAATACTTGCTTTTTCCACCTGCGCCCGCCCGAACTGGTGGTGTCCTTGCTAAAATTTGTGACGTTACTGTTCGCATGACCTAAGAATCAGGTTCTACCTGTTACCTGTACCCAAAAATCATCCACTGCTGATGCCAATCTAATCCTACGTTCGCATCACCCAGGATTCAAGGGCACTGCGGGGTCTAAAAAGCCGTGCATGTGTGTCGTCCAGCTGCCTTGTTCTAGTCAAAACGCCGGCAGCGTCGGGCTATTGCTGATAGATTGGGAGGGAAGGCCCCTCTCTCTCCTGTTCAGTTTCTTGCTTTCTATCTCTCCAGTTTTATCTCTTTCTCTGTCTCTACATCGGCAGCTTGAGGACGATGACAAGAACCTCTCCAAAGGCACTCTTGCCTCTATCTCTCTCTAGCGCTCTCGCTTTTTTGTTCTCTCTCTTCTCTTTTGTTGTCTCCTTTTTTCCTCATTCTCACGCACAGTGTGCATGTGAACATGCATACCACGGCAATATCCAAAGGTGCACCCACACAATTTGTGCACCTATGTGTCTTCCCGAAGACCCACGGACGATTACGCACGTAGGTAGCACCTGATCACCCCAATATCTCTGATCCATGACGGTGGCCGCAAGATCCCTGGTCATGGGTTAAGACCTGAAAGAAATGACAGGAACTGTTGCTTGTGATGCCTGCGAATATATAGCGCATTCTCGCCCATATTCGCCCATTATCACGCGCATACATGTGTATATGCTATGCATGTACTGCACCCAAAAAAACACACACAATTTAGGATCATGTAAAAAGGAACACACAGGCCTAAATAGGCAGATAAAAACACACATAAATGCTTGTACATATCGGAAACATACAGGCGGATGATCACCAATAAAGATGCATAGGAAGGCGCCGCCTTATCCCCTGGTCCTGCAGTTTCCCGGTTCTTGGGGGTACCACGCACCTGGCACCATGAGTTTACCACTGGGTGCGCCCTGCACGATGCCAACATCGGACATGTCCTTGTAGCCTTGGTGAAATGGAGTGGCCCATGGAGTGACCCTTGTTGTCGCTACGAATGACTGGATGTCAAGTCTTGATGCGGCATCGATCAAATCCACTAGAATGGCTATGGGTCAAGCAGTTAACCAACCAATTTCATAGGGGATAATGACCAACAACAATTACAGGGAAACAATGGTTAATGATAGGGGAACCAGGGGTACGGGGTGAACTGACCCACTGCCAAATGGCTTATTGGAGTGCTGCGAAGCTGGCGAAGCTGGATATCTTTTGTGGAAATGGCAACGGACGACATCTCACCGTGCCACGTGTTCTCTAGCTGTCATCGTGCTACCCACACAGGTGTCATATGCATGGGCGTTGCCGCCATGACAAACTGGACACAGCCCACTTTGCACGCTGTAGCAATTTGAATCAATTACCCAGGATCGGATGATCATGGACAACCGACAACTATCCAGTCTAAATTGTCAAGAACCTTTCTTACCAAGCCTTCGCCAACTTCAGTCACCGCTATTCACCATGGTTCACCCGTGCCACCCATCCTTCGCCCTTGGTTCACCATCACTAAGCGAGCACCAAGACACAGTCCAGCATGCACTGGGCCATTTTCCTCGGCTGCTTGGTGCTGCTCAGCAACAGCAACATCCCCTTGGTGAGGGAGGAATCATCCCCGTATCATGCAATCGTACTCCGTTCAAGAAACATGAGTGTTTCTCAAAATAGGTAGCCCCAAAAATGGTTGATTTATTACTATAGGATGATTTAGGGGTACCCTTATTTTGAGAAACCATCACATGTGAGGGAGGAATGGGAGGAACAAAATGTCCAACAAATAAAG
Organism: Symbiodinium kawagutii; assembly: GCA_009767595.1. Taxonomy (NCBI): domain Eukaryota; class Dinophyceae; order Suessiales; family Symbiodiniaceae; genus Symbiodinium; species Symbiodinium kawagutii. Next base: position 236,114 of record VSDK01019664.1, on the reverse strand, counting down.
CAGGAACATGATAATGAACAAATGTCTTGGCCCAAAGGGCCACAATTGTTGCCACCCCCCCTGTGCTTAGCACGCTGGAGATGCGATATTTGAGCACCCTGCATTTGTCTCACGGACAGTTTCTCATGCAAATTGTCACCCTCCCATGCTGGCATCGCTTACCGGTAGCTGCACTCACTGAGGGTGGGAGGAGAACCACTCATGGTGGTTGATGACTAAACAGCCGTAGCATAGTACCAAATGTTAATCCTATGGATGTGTAATTAATAATAACCATTGGTAAATTAATAACAATATTATTGATATGCAATATGCAGCTGCCACCAACATAGAGACTGAAGCAACATCAGGCATTCCGTAGCTTCCAGAGTTTCTCACCTTCAGCGGTGATCCGCAAGCTTCCCGGAGACGAAGCAGCCATCATTGGCGGAAAGTATTCAACCGGCATCAAATGCTATCAGCAGGTATGAGATTGTGAGACATGATCAATCATGATTCATTCTTATTGTGAAGCTTTGCTCGTGATGTGGCCAAGTTATAGCAAGTCCCAGACCATGTCTGTGTCCAAAGGTCAGCGATGATTTACCCCATATCGGCCATCCTTCTGCTGAGGGCTTGCGTTGCTACCTTGGCCACCACCCTTAGAATTTCGGCTGCCTTCAAATGCATAATGACCATCCCCATCCATCCCCCTGTCCGGCCCGGAAGTCAGCCATCCCCCCTGTCCGGCCCTCAGCCACAGGCTCTTTTCCACAGGCAGCATCTGCTTCATCAAGCGCGACTGCATCTGCTCGAAGCTGCTTTGCAACTTTTTGGACTCCTGAGCAAAGCTAAGGATTTCAATGTGGTGATCACGTTGCCTATTCAACCAAGAGCCATCGAAGACATCGGAAATGCTGTGGGCTTATGCTGGGCTTTCGTTTGTTAGCAGTGTGACGGAGACATAACTGGAACACTGACATCACCAAAATTATAGGGATGAAGCAGAGATCATGCTGTTCCCAATCCTCCAAGGCCCCGGGGTCCGCATTCTTGGGCGAGTCTAAAGCAAGGCCCGACCTGGTCCGTAGCTTCCTGCTAACCTACTTTTCACCTAGAATCCCTCCCTGGTTGGGGCTGGATATCCTTCGTACCTCGCGACATCTTGCAGTGAAACGCCTCCGATGAGCCGTTGCCAACAATGCTCAACTGCAGAGAACCATCACCGGCAATTGCTCGTTGCTGGTCTTTGTTGGTCATCATCCCTTCTGATCAATCGTTAACTGCTGGAAACCATCAGCAATCACTACTATCCATCATAACCCATCACAGTTAACCAATATTGAATATGATTTGCCAAAAAACAGCTATTAGCTTTTACATGCTATTACATAACCGTTATTTGACCGTCACTCAACCCTTCCCTCAACTTGACCCTTGCAGCACACTGCGGCTGACGCACGTCTCCTGCTCGATGCTCGCGTCAGGCGCCATGAGCTCCCCTGGCTGACCCCAAGGAAGGGCAAAACCCCAGAGAACAGTAGTTCATATCCCATATAACCATAGTTAATGTTCCATATCACCATCGAAATATAACCCATATATCCAACCATACCCTAGGCTTCCAGTTCCCTGTATAGTAGGTAACCAGTTGGTTTCTACCATTTTTGTTTGGGGTTGGTTACCTACCATAATGGGAACTGGAGGGGTAGGGATAGTTAGTCAATATCCCATATAACCATAGATACAACCCTGTCAGGTGGGTGAAGTTGGCGCCACCATGGCTTTTTCAGGTGCCTTCCCTGTCAAACCACTGGCCCTCCAGCCATCGGCAACCCAAGGAGCCTCCGCAATCCTTGCGAGGCTCCGGGGGACAGGGCGATTTCACTGGGTCAGGGCCAGGGCTGAGACAGTTGAGCCATTGGCGATCAGCGGTTGATGGTCATGGTGGCTCATGTCCGCTGGCTTTGATTCCATGATGGTTCGTTCCTCTGTTCATCAAATATATTTCAAGAATACAATATGTGTACCTGTGGCATTTGGCTAACAACCATGCAGGCAGGTCGTCACATTGTAAGAAAGCAGCAGAATCGAGACGAACGCTCTGAATGTACCAATCGGACGCAAAACATATCGGTAGTGGTGAATACACTGGGGTCAGACCCAACTGCACAAAAGGTAGCAATACAACTTGCATGCATTCACGAATCTCTTAGCACTCCCCCAACCATCCCAAGCTGCTCAACAAGTTTCATGACTCTCATATAAGGCGGGGTCCCCTACTTGTAAATTGGGAAATGAGCCATTTAACCATGATCATCTACAATAACTAGTAGTTACCCTAGTTATCAACTTAGCTAACTAAGGGGCCCCGATCCCTTCCGGTCCCTTGTATGCTCTCGTCATTTCTCATCTAACAGTGGATCAAAACCCTGAACCCCTAGTTCCCCTATCATTTACCATTGTTTTCCCTGTAATTGTTGGTTCTTATCCCCCACTATTTTTGGTTAAAGCCTTGACCCATAGCCATATATACTTGGTATAGTCACTTATATATCATCCCCTATTATATTAACCCATTGGTTGGTTGGTTAAAGCCTTGACCCAGCTGGCCATTTCTCATCGAAACAACTCGTTGGATCAGCATCCCGCCCCGGGTCAAGCGCCCTCCGCTCGGCTCGGGACTGTTGAAGTCGCGATTGCCCCATGAAGAACCTGGGTCCCGGGGGCCCCGGTAAAACGAGCAGGGCCAGGGTGAAGCTTGAGGTTGCCTTGTGGACATATGTCTATAGATAGATAGATAGATAGATAGATAGATAGATAGATAGATAGATGGATAGATAGATTTAGATAGATAGATAGATAGATAGATAGATAGATCGATGGATAGATAGATTTAGATAGATAGATAGATAGATAGATGGATGGATGGATGGATGGATGGATGGATAGATAGATAGATAGATACATAGATAGTATAACTATATATCATTTCGTATGTTATGAGGTTTGTGCCCAATTTTGAGGTTGCCCCACTATGGACATAGCAAAATTGGTTTGTTTGTTTGTTTTCCTGCGCTACCAACATGGGTATACAGTATACCTATAAAACATCATTCAAACTAGGAGCACGGAAGCGACCGCTCTTGACTTCGGGCTCATGCTGGTTTGCATTTGGAGCTACAACTGCAATGAAACCCAAATGTTTAGAGGCTAGGAATCAAATTCCCAAACTAGCAATGATGAATGATGGAAAAACACGATAGAACCGTGCCCTGGTTACCTTTCTCATCCTTTCCCAATGCCCTGCTTGCCACTCTAAACAGCTTCTTCGATCATATGAAAAAAGCAAGGACACATGTGCCTGGAAGCATCCGATGAGCTGGTTCCATTTGAGACTGGTGATGATTGCTCCAGCCGGGTGCTGCTGCTGATGATTTGCTGTTGCTGTTTGCTCGGATGCTCATATTGGTGGCGGCGGGAAATGATGATGACCAAAGACCTAAAGGATCTAAAGGTCTCTCCAAAACAAGTTCCATTTTGGAACTATCGGAGATAGAACTTATTTCCACTGCTAGATAAGCGCAGTAGTCTTTCAACAATTGCTCGGCCAGAAACTTTCATCACGGCTCAGCCAAGCTTTCTTTGCCCAAAATGGATGCACTCAGGATCCCCATGAATGGTCAGCGGTTGCTGTTAGGTTGAGCTGGTAATCCTCTCGTCTTACAGCGGTTACACTCTGCAGTTTCAGAAATGTACCTCTCTGCACAACGGCCATTTTCACCCCTGGTGGTTTCTTCCGATGGCCCCCAAAATCATCCTTTAAATTGTTCATTTTTAGTAATAAACCATCCATTTCGGAAGATCCCAATGGCCGAAGAATCCAACAAACTCATCCACCATATAGGCCATCCACGATCATTGTCATCATCAATCAATCCATCCATCCGTAATATATAGTTGGCATATCTCTTACTGGTTGGTGGTTTCAATCCCTATATGAAAAATATTAGTCAACCAACCATTTGTTAATGATTACTAGGGAAAATAAAACATATTTGAAACCACCAAGCAGTCATCAATGTAGTAATTTTCCAGTCATCCTCTGGCAATCTAAGATCCATGGTATATAGTTGGCATATCCCTTATAACTGTTGGTTCTTCTCCCCTGCTGGTTCTCCTTTAGGGAAACACCCGGGTTTCACTCCAGCACCGTGTGTCGTGCGCATCGCGTGGGCAGATCAAGGCACCGAATCCTTTGCCACCGCGACCTGTCACAGAGGCCACGAAGGAGGGGAGATCTGAGGTCGCTCGGTTGCTATCACCGCGGGTGGTTGATGATGTTTATGAATAGCTGATGAATGCTGATGATTGACCAATTTTATCATATGGGAGTTTATGGGAGGGGTTCTCAAAATATGGGAACCCCAAAATGGTTGGTTTAGTGCTAGAAATGACAAGTCTTAGATGATTCAGGGGACCCCTATTTTGAGAAACCACCATGTATATGTTTAACTAGTTAATGCTTGATGACCATGGCCAATGATGGTTAAGAATATGGTTGACGTCAATGGCGAAACATGCATATGGACACACCACTGCCCATCATAACGAGGCACAACAAAGAAATATCAGAAAGCATTCTAAGGCTTCATGCGGACAATCCAAGTTGGATTGATTTGAAAGCCACAGTATGACGGGGTACTGTGACTGTACAACTTCCAAGGACCGGGCAGGGCTCAATGTAGGCATTTTCACTCTTTCTCAAAGAGCATGATCAAAAAAGTCTCTATGTATCGATCTATCTATGCATCCATCTAACCAGCAGCTTACCCTCACATAGGCAATCCACTCACGATGTATATACATAGTAGCACATGTACGTATGAGTATGCATACAATTGAATGTTTCTCAAAATAGGGGACCCCTAAATTTTCCCATACTAGACATTTATAGTAATACACCAACCATTTTTGGGGTCCCCCATTTTGAGAAACACCCAATTGCAAGCATGCATCTTTGCATACGGTCATGGACCAAAATCAGGACTCTCACCTACATGGTACCAGCACCCACGCAGGCCCCGATCAGCACATCCGCAGCGGCGATTTTTCTACCCCAACCGCGCTTGGCCAGCGGCCAGCTGCTGGAAACAACAGATGGTAAATCAACTGGTTTGTTCAAGGTTAACTATAGGGAATACTGATAGAAAATAAGCAACAGTACTAGGGAAGACTAGAGAGCTGGGATCTTCTGGTAATGGATGAAAAACTGGTTCCAATGGTGAATTCATCCACAAAAGTGCTGGTTCAGGTTGTTGTTTCTCAAAATTGGGAACCCCAAAGCTAAGATTAATAGTGGATTAATACTAAGGCTAATAGTGTATTAACCATTGAGAACCCCATCCCAAAGCTAAGGATGATTTATTACTGCAAATGGTTCATAGTGCATTCCCAGAGCTGCAAAGGGAGACAATCTGATGTTTGATCATTGTACAATAACTGGCTTATGATAGTCCACAATGTTAACAATCGACAAAACCAACAAGAGTGGGATCGCAACAATGCTTGGCAGGTTGGTGGTTTCAACCCCTTATTCGTCAACCATCCAGTTGAATAGATACTCGGGAAAATAGAAAAAATCAAAAACCACCAACCAGTTAGGAACGACAAGGATCCCCACTAAATCATCACCAAGTCAAGTTGACAAAGTGCAGCTTCTGAGTGATCACTTCGCTCCCCAGCAGCTGGCGAAACGGGGGCACCGTGTTTTCACAGCCGTCGTTTCCAACGCTTCGGAAACGGGACCAGGCCGTTGAACCAACGCATGAGGTGCGATGTCGCGGCGAGGGGAGCGCACTGAACGGGTTGTAAGTCTTGCCATTTTTCTGACTGCTACCCCGGATTAATAAACCCCTGGTTGATTAATAGGGGGTATCCCGGGTATCCCCTAAAAGCCTTGGTTTTCCATTAGAATGGTAACCCCCCCAGTTAATCAACCAGGGGTTTATTAATCCTGGGTAGACATTATTATGCAAACTAACTATTGTACCGAACAGGCTGTAAGTCGCACCGAACAGGTTTGATAACTAACTATCGTTGTCGTTGCATGACCAGCTGGCCATAGGTGAGCTATATGCAGTTATCCTGGCCATCAGAACCACTATTATGATCATTAGTTAATGGCTGGTACTCTTGCCAATCAATCAGGACCACTTTTGATGCCATTGGTACTGACTAATCAACAAACATCATTAAATTCAAAGAATCTGACTATTGCCATTTGCAGTTGGAAATGGTTTTTGTGATTCGTTTTCGATGCCAAAGGGCGAAGGGTGGACGAAAAAATATCTTCGCTTTGCAGCTTGAATTGGAGCTGTTCATGTGTGGCAGTCAATCTCCGTGATTGATGGATGTATGGTAATAGCAAATAAATCTGTTCCCTTTCCCCAATCTCAAACGATCCCTCGGGAATACTTGGCGATTCGCAGGGTCCGTTTGTATTCGGCGGAGCCATCTCCAGAAATTGCGTGCCATGAAGTACCATACTCCACTAGTTGCTCATCTCGCAAGGGACTTCCTCTTCCGCTCATTCCCGGAAGCAGCCCCTTTACGCATTTGTTCATATGGCAACCAAAGCAAGTCACAATATGTCACAATGCAATCACAGCCTGCAAAGAAAGAAATACATATCGCATAAACATAGCCTCATAGCAAAGCCACATAGCCTCTTTTATCCGCTTTTGAGGAGTCTGAAGGCTTTCCAAACCTTGTAAGCAAAAAGCGTTTGAACATGCAAACAAAAAAACACATACGGGTGTTTCTCAAAGTAGGGGACCCCACCAATCATCCATTAATAATCATTTTCAATGATAAACCAACAATTTTTGGGTACCCCTATTTTGAGAAACCACCAAAGCTACCAGACCCTCAAATTTGGGGGCTGATCGTCGTTCCCGTTATGTCCCAGCTGGATCTGTTGGGCATGGCCACCATGAAGGTTGGCAGCAGCAGTCCCGGATTGTGACCCTGAAAATGGGTGGGTCCAGCATTACTGACCTGTTGTTTAGCATGAATGACCATCTGGTTGGTGGTTTCAACCCACATGAAAAATAGTAGTCAACCAACAATTTCTCAATGATTACTAGGGAAAATAAAGAAAGTTTGAAACCACCAACCAGTTGACCATTGTCAGGCATACTTCACCAGCAGGCATTTAGAATTGAATCATGACCAACGATGGTTTCGCATTGGCGATAATCATCATCATCATTCATCACGGTTGACAACCAAGCATATCCATCTCATGAACCATCATTTTCAGCCACCAATTTTGCAGGTTGAAGCGACTGGGACAACTACAGTTGGTTTCGTCGTTATTGTAGTTTGGCACCATTGGTTTAGCCATTCTCAAGTGTAGCTATATAGTTTGCGAAGTTCAAACACCTGTAGCCTACCAAACCTACCAAACTCAATAGCTTCAACTATGATAGTTGAAGTGGCTGCAAGTACGCCAACTCAATAGCTGAAGAGCCACAGACGTTAGAAGCTACGCCAATTCGATACCAATCCACTTGGTCGACCATCATTCACCATCATTAATCATCAGGTCTTTAACCATCATTAATCATTCAAAGCCTGGTTGTTTAAGTCTTTAACTACCATCTGGTTTCACCACTCCCTGTAGCTCTTTAGCTCCCCTTTAAAAGGATTTAGGGATACCCCTGGCTCCGAATCGCTCCCTGAGAATCACCAGCTATACCATCATCAACCAACTCACCGCTCGAACCCGCCGCTGTCGACTCGGTGAAACAATTGGGCCAAGGCCCCAGCGCCCGCAGAACATGGTTCGATGATCGTCGTGGCGAACACGACCATGGTTAGTTCAACCATGGCCACTGGTTGCTGGTTGAAACACCCCTATGACCCATAGCCAATTAACCATCCAAGCATCCAACCAACCATTACTGGTACTAATTCATTACTGGGGAAATCCATTACTGGTTGCTGGTTTCAACCCATGGTTAAGTAGTGATTAATAATACTTATATAATGTATATATATATATATATATATATACGGTACTAATGGTTGGTAATGATCATATATACTGGCTGCTAGTTGAACCACCCCTATGAAAATCTTTACACAACCAACCAACATCAACCAACCAACATCAACCAACCATTTATAGCTGGCAATAATCCACTGAACTTGCTCAGTGATCCTCCCAGTACTGATGAAATCAAGCCGTTGAACATGGAACGCTGGTGGATTTCCCGTTCGATGGTTGATGATGGCTAGCCCTGCAGGCCGAGATGGCCATGGGTAGACCAGGGGCCCGTGCGGAGGCTGCGGATAGTGGTAGCCGCTAGCCATTAATGGTTTGTCCAGTTCGCAAACCCTGGGGGTACCTACCGACCATGCAACAATGACTGATTAGCCATTATCAATCAGGAAGCCGCCAGTCTTCGGGAAGATAGCATTTTTGGACAAACCCATGATTATTTCGGACATCTTCCCATGAAAGGCAAAAAGATGGCTTGCTGAGACTACCCTGGAAGATCTTTTCAATGTGTAGCAAGCAGCCCTTTCAACTCGGCAACATGGAATCGATTGGACCTGCCAGTTAACTTGTATCGGAAGGGGTTCACCAGAGGCCATTTCCATGTTGCTGCGAAGATTGTGCTCCATCTGCGACCCCCGGAAGGGTCGCCCATGAACTTTGCATGAAATGAGCACGCGCGACGTTTTCCACGAGCAGCTGGCAGGAACCGAGAGCAACTTAGGAACAGACATGGCGTCGTGCACCATCATGTTGTTGATAAACCATCACCTTGTTCAAAGAACATACGCAAACATATATTTTCTTGGTTGGTGGTTTCAACCCCTATGAAAAATATCTGTCACATTTTCCGCTCACATTTTCCGACTGCATCAACGGGACGGTGATTTCACGGACCCGCAGCGCTTCCCAGTCATTTGATTGGGGCTTCCAACGTGAGGCCATCAAGGGAGACTTCTGATTTGACGCGTGTCCTTGTGTTGTCTGAAGGCACTGGTCCACTGCATGAGCCAACGTTCCACTGCTTCCCACCTCGTCTGCGAAACTCTCACCGGAAGGCAAGGTGTCCAGTAAAGGAAAACATGGCTATCAGCTCGAAGGTGACGTGTCGGCAGTGGTGCTCCCGCCAACTGCGCCAGCTTTGTGAACCATGTGCGGAACCATCTATTTCGTTTATGGAAATCCGTGTTGGTGCACGTATTGCCTGGCTCCCAAATGCTAACTGGATGTGGCCGATACCATGGACCGAAGCCTGGGTACTGCAAGCGAAGGTCAACCAGCATCTGTTGCCAAGTCCAGAATCGCACGGGATGTTCCTCTGAATGCACATCCTCCATCCACGTTGCCAGTGTCCGCAGGTCATCACACTGACATGCGGCGATTTCATCGCCTGTCGCATCAAACTTCCATGGCTGAAATGCGGAGACCCGGCAAGGCAGGTCAGAGGTAGCTTCCGACGTTGCTTCTCGTTGCTTTTGATCCGCTTGGAGTTTCTGGGCCATACGGCCCACTGCAATGAGATCGGCATGGAGAGCTGCTCTCATGTGTTCCAGCTCCCGAATCTCTTGGCGGCACCTCTCCCACACCTGCATGACATGTGGGAAGTTGGCATATGCTTGCTCTGCTGCCCTGTCGGCAGCTGCATTTCCTCGAAAGCTCCAATTGTCAACCCAGGAGGCTGACTCATCTTCCTGCTGGTGACTGCACACCTTGACCGTGGCAAGGCAAAGGTGTTTGACTTGGAAGGCTAAAGCCCCTACTTCGTTCAACAAGTCATGATTTGGAACTTTGTTATTGAATCTGTACAACTGTTGGTACCCCATGATTTTAGACACCGTTTTGAACACCTGGTCATTATCAATCCACAACCTGAACTGTCTCGGAGCGACCAGAATGCATGCTAGGGCTGAGATGACGGCTGTCAGTTCTGCACGGGTGATTGTCTGGAGTCTGCCAGGCAGCAGACCATTGCTGATTTTCTGAAACTCCTGGTTTCCCTGTGGGTCATAGACTACAACCCCCCAGGATGATAATCTACACTGGCTATCTCCCGGTTCTAGGCAGCTTCCATCAGTGAAAAAGTCAAGAACTGGTGGGGGGCAGGCAGGCAATTGAAACCATCGGGTATGGTCAGGGATATGCAAGAGTTCTCTGACAAAGTCGCGTTGACTGGCTGGCTCGGGGATCCACCCATGATTATATGTGGCCGGTGGGCACTGCAAAATGAACCTGCGCATGTCTGGTGAGCTACGTCGGGCAGGCTCAAGTGGCACACATTCCCAGTGCCTGTGCGTCTGGCTATCTGCTGCTCCACAAAATGGACATTGATTTGTGGCTGTTGGATCCAAATGGTGAGCATGGTCAGCTGTGAAGAAAGTACCATTCAAAGCTGTGTGCAAAATGCCCTTATCCCCAGGGTCGGAGGGGGACGCTCTCATGGTGAGGGTCGGTGACATGAGGTGCATGCCTCCGAAGGTTTTTCGGTCTGCCAGCAAGTGCTGAGCCCTGCTTTGCCAAGCCTGTTGCAATCTTTGTTTGAGTTCCTGGATAGGGCAATTCCAAACGTCAATTGGGTACCCTTGGTGATCCACAAAATGGTTGGAATCCCAGGACCAACCAATGCCATGCAAACGATGCAGCAAGACGCTACACGGGCCAACACTTGGACGTGATTTCTGCTTGGGAATGGCAATCACATTAAGAATGGGAATGCACACTTCACTGGAAAGATAGGATCGACAATCCATAACCGTTTTGGTGAGGGCATAAAAACCAGGATCCACCGAAGGGTTTTCTACCAATGAAAACTGTGCAAGAGACGAAGCACCCATCCCGTTGAGACCGATGCTGCGCATGGCCGCAGCTCTCAATTCGTCAAGCAAATCATCACATATGTGAACCGAAGCGATTCCATGGAGGACATTTGGCCAGGCGGCCATCTTAATCGCAACAAGTTTTTGTTTCCGGGGTGCAGGAGATCGAGCAAAATCTCGCCACCGGGGTTTAAACTTTTGAATGCGGGAGGTGATGGTACTATTGGTGGTTTGTTGTGTGTATTGCACGTGTCCACCAAGATCCCTAGCACTAGCCACAACATGGTGTTGGGAGTCTCTCAAGGTTTTTCTTTCTTGAGGGTTATTCGCCCACACAATTGTTTTATCCTCATCAATGAGTAGATCTAAGCCTTGGGCTGCTCTGCGCAAATTTTGGATTCCTTCAAGTGTGGTCGCTACGCTGGGGGCTGTGAGTTCCCAATTGTCTACGTAGCTCCACAAAGTTGCGGCTGGGACTTTGACCGACAGCCAGCAGTCTATAAGAACATTTATGGCAAGCATCCCAACCACGCTGAGGGCACACCCTTCAGCACAGCCAGTAGTTGACCGGAGACCCGGTCCTACTGAGCCCCTTATGGAAAACCTTCGGGTCATCCGCTGCAACGCGTTCGCCCATGCCTTCAAGATGGCAACATCCACTCCTAAATGGTGACAAACTGCTAAGATGGGGATTCTAGGGAGGTGATTAAAGCATTTTTGAATGTCAATCATTACTCCAGAAGCCCGGTCATCAAAAGTGTTGGCCGTTTCCAGTTCCGATTGGATACCGAGCCATACTTGGGAAGCAGTGCGAAGGGGAAGATTTCCGAAACATTTTGAAGGGGCATATTTCTCAAGGTGGCGTAAGGTGGCTTTTGCTCGCAGGCTTGACCACGTGCGATAGATGAGGCTAAACACTGTTATTGGCCTATACTGATTGACTGTGGAGGCGTGGGGAACTTTTGCTAAGGAACAAATTAGGCCTGTCACGGCTGTGATGGGCCAATCCCGTCCTTGCTCAATATCATGGAGGATGTTGAGAAGATTCTTCACTAAGTCAACTGGCATTCGGAGCAAGTCTTCCCTGGCCCAACCATCTGGCCCCACCGCTGCTCTCTTTTTCTTACGGCGGAGAGTGAGGTACCACTGGTCGGGGGTGATCTCAGGGAGGTGCATGGCCTCGCCCGCTGGGAAATTTTGAATGAAAAAGTCTACCATTGGGTCCCACTCAGTGGGTGGAACGTGAAGGTGTCGATCCCACCGTTTTTCCCATTCATTGCCAAACAAAGTAAAAAGTTCCGTCAGTGATCCTACATGTTGATCTTGGCGAAGGGTATCACCAGGTTGAAAGTCGCCCATGTTGGCTATCCACAGTTTGTCTGCTTCCAAGTGAATGACATCAGCAACTGCATTCGCACTATAAATAGGGCGGTCCGGAGCAAAACCGCTCGGGGCAAACTCCAAAGCCTGTTCATGTGCATCTACCGCCAGAATTGTTGCGCTCACTGAAGTGTCAAGGAGCGCAATGGGCTGCGCCAGTGGTACTTTGATGTCTTGGAAGATTTTCTGGGGGTTATCATGTCTTATTTTCCTAGCAGTGGCTTTACATGTCGACAACAAAGCTTGCTCCAGTAGCCGGAATTCCCGGTCAAAGGTGGCTTGAATAGAAACCAACTCATCTCTGGTGGGGACTAAATCGGGCAACTTACTAGGTGCTCTATCTAGTTTGTTGGGAGTAGTTTTCCACCATTTTTGAAAGCTGGTGGGGAATCCCGCGGCACGTAGGATGGCTTGCCATTCTCTTTGTTTGTGTCGCTTGGCTTGTTCACTCTCCGAGTGTGTGCGGGAAATAGATTCAAGTCTGCGAAGTTGCTTGAACCACTGCGTGTGTTTTCTTGTCTGACCGTGGTAGTCAGGCTGCACATGCCCATGACAACTGGGCTTCATGGGTGCTGCTGTCGGCAACACCTTGTGGACTTCCTTTGTTTTGGACCTACCTCGATGGAAGTCTAAGAGGTTCTGTCCTTGTTGTCGCATCGTGGTATGAAGTCTATCTTCAAATTCACTTGCGATTGCTTCCAGCCCGGCTTGTGGTTCCAAATTGGGGTCACATTGCCACTCTTTGGACTCCAATTGGTCCTGCACATTGCTCCATTGGAAGGGGATGGGTTCGCGCCAAAGGTGGACAGGTTCGTCCGGGGAGATGTCGGCCAACTCAGCCCATAGCACCAAGTGATCCTTGAACAAATTACACGTATGCACTTTGCGCAAGTGCGGGACTAGTTCTGGGCTTACCCACACAAAATCCTTGGTGCTAGTAGCTTGGCATGTTTTATCTATTGGTCTTCCATAGGTTTCGTGGGCCCATTGTTGAATCTCCACCCACCCATGTTGCTTCAAGATATCGAAAGTGCGAAGTTGGCCTATCTCTTGATTCCAGTCTCCCATCAGGAAACGCTTTCCTGACATCGTGCGCAGAATGCGCTCCACTGCTTGGTCGAGCAGCTCATCCGTTGTGTTGCGGACCTCATTTGTGGCTGCCCTATGTGCATAACCATAAATTACGGCACCATGGACCCATGTGCTGCCAATGTAGAAGGTCTGTGTTGTGAACCTGGCTTCCTCATAGATTGTCGGGCTCCATGTGGGAACTAGAGCTCTCATGGGAACTGTGCTAAGGAAACCTGTGCCTGTGTGTTTGCCTCCTATTGATGTTTCACTTTGGCTGCGCAAGGGAGCCGGCGCTCCGTGTGCAAAATTATAAACACTTTTCTGGAAACTGAGACCCTGCCTCACACGTTTTACCCCTTGGTAAGACAGATGTGTTTCCGAAACACCCCATATTGTACGGCGAGTCGCTGGAAGCTCGCTCAGGATACTTAATTTATCAAGAATGCCGGTCGGATTGATGCATCCTAGCACAAGATTGTCTGCAGGGCCTGGATGGCTAGCTTCACCTATCCTATACACGATGTTGCATAGCACTACGATCTTCACGGCCTTCCTGAACAAAAGCATGCATGTTTTGCTTGATGGAGGTCATTCTCCATGTGAGCCCATGGTCTTGGCTCGTTTGGCAAACAGATCTTCGATTCTATCCATCTGATTCTTCATGGCTTGGTCAATGAAGGATTGGATACCCTTCTGCTGCGCGTCCATTTGAGTTTTCACCGAGGAAATCTCGGTGGCCACCTGTGCATTGTGACTTGTCTGCTTCTGATGGAACGATTGCATGGACTGTGTGACCTGGGACAGATTACTCTCCATCTGTTTGACTTGCTGTTCCAGCTGAGCCATTCGATTTTCTTGAACTGGCTCCATCTCATCGTCGGATCCTTGCGATTTGTCCTTCATAGCTTCCATCACCTTCCGATGAACGTTTTGCTCGATGGCAGCTAACTGCATGGCACTCACAGCTTGAGAAGGACGTCCTTCGCTTTGCCAAGGATCTTTGTGCAGCCATGGGTCATCTTTGGGTTCGCTGACCCTTGGTTTGTGCTGCGCAACAACATGTTTCATGGTCTGTGGGGATGCTTCGAACGTCACCACTTGTCGTTCTTTGGGCTTGGTATCACGTGGTGGCTGCATGACCGAAATGATCACATCTCCATGGCTCATTTGGTATGCCCAGTGCTGGGGTTCTTCGCTGGACAAAGCTGACCAAAAGATGCCTGTGTGGGAGGCATCTTGTCCCAATGGCTGGCCGGCTCGTGCTGGCCATTCCCAAACTTTGAAAATCTTGCTCAACGATGATCTGGTGGTGTTGAAAGGCAGTGGTCCTAGACGATATGTCTGTGTCTCTGCGCTTGGTAAATAGTCTAGGTCCGGCCTTTGCTTCGAGTGGGTCTCGGATGCATGTTCCTTTGCGACTCTCAACCCATACCTGGTTCCTGCTCTCACAATCCAGCTCTGGTGAGGATTGGTTTGCTTGGCCAGCATCATCTCCGAGAAGCCTTTCTTCGGCAACCATATGACTTCAAAGGCAGGGGAAGTCTGGCGACCACTGGGGATTCTGGGTTCATAGTACTTACCATCGGTGGCATTCGCTGCAAGGATTTGTGGCACCAAAGCATCTGCTACTCGAAGTGTCACGATGAAAATCTGTGCTTCATCGGGCTTCGCTTTTTGGTACTTGCTGGATACGAACTGGCGATCCCACACATCTTGGATTGACTCAGGCACATGGGTTTGGAACTCTGATTCTGCCAGAAGGGTTTTGACTGGCTTTTGCACCAGTGCTGCCCAATCCAATGGTGTTTGGTCCCGGAAAACTTGTGCCCTGATGACTGTCATGGATTCTTCTTCGATGGTATGTGCAACCGGTGGTTTCCACCTTGTAACCCATTTCAAACCCAGTTGGAACATTGCCGCAGTAACCAGGATTGGTTCTCCTGTCTCTATGTACTCCGCTGGGAACTTCACAATCTCGTGATTCAGCTTGGCCTCCATGCCTTGGAAGTCGAGCACCAACAGTGCCACTGCATTCTGACTCAGTGGTTGAGTCAAATTGACGTACGGGTGGGCATCTTCTTTGTTCATGATCATCAGGCCTCGGCATGTGCTGTTAGCATGTTGACTGGATATCTGTGCTATCTGATGACCTTCCGACTGGAACACGGATGGCGGGACTCGGATTTGTTCTGCTCGGATGCTCACCGGCGGCTTGCTGGATTTCTCATGCTTCTTATTCTCTTTTCGACCAAAAGGTTTGCCTGTCTTGATTCGATTGGCAATGGCTGCCTGCAATTCTGACGTCAATACAATCTTCACTGGCGGCGAGCATTGTGAGGCAAGCGTTTTCAGATCAGCCCAAGGTCTGGCTGATCCCATGGCTCTTTGCAGTTCCGGAACTGCAATCGAATGCATCAGATGTTGAACACACTTTGCGGAGCGATCAGCTGCGACCCCATGTTGCTCGACCAACTCTTGCATGGCTTTCTTCAACTGCGAATCTGACATCATGCCTCCTAGGATTGGTGCTTGTTCTAGGATCTCATCTGCAAACATGACATGTTTGGCAAAGTCAGTTCGGATCTGAATTGCTTCGTGTGGCTGCATGGGAGTGATGGTCTCATGTGCATGCATTCTGCTAAGGATCCATGCGAATGCTTGAAACCCACAGTCTGCTCCAAACACTGAGGCCACTGGGATTGACTTGACCTCAACTCCTTCCCCTGTGGCTTCATTCATCCAAGTTTGAACCTTGGTGCACATTTCAGGTGTGGTGGTGATGGTGGACGCGTTCTCAGTCATGTGCAACTCAATGGGGAACCAATGGTGTTCAAACCAAAAGCACGTGAAGGTCTTGGTGTCCTTGCCTACACTCAACGCATTTTCGATGCGTGCTCCAAACCATTCTCCCAACACCAATTTCCGTTCTTTGTCCTCAGATGGGAGAAGGACTGGCGCCTGGACGTAAGAATGAGGTTGACACTGGATGCGTTGGAGGTAAAAAGCTAACTCATCCTCCGCCACCCAGCCTTGTTGTCGAAGTAGTGCTTGTCCTCTGGTCATGCGTGCAACATCAGGGATGTGCATGTCGTGTGCTTTCAACGGGCATTCACATGCATTGAAGTCCGTGGTGATGCAAATCATCTGGTCTGGTTCCACTATCTGATTGGCTGGCAGCAAGTTACCAACGATAGTATTGGTCTTCCATGGTGTGTCATCACGTGGGTTTGCAAACTGCCATTCTGTCGCAACCACTTGACCCACGGTCATTCCTTTGGAGACCATGATCTCATGCTCTGTGGTTTGCTCATGGATCAACATGCATTGTATGTGAGTGGAGCTAAGCCTGCTGGCAACAGGTGCTGCTTCTGCTTCTGGCATCTCTGATGGTCTGGCTTGCATGCAATCATCTGGTGTCGGCACTGGTGCATCCATGACTTCACTTTCGGGGTCTGCGCGAGTCTCAGCGGGTTCATCGTCTTTGATTGTTTCCTTAGGCTCTTCGATGGCTACTGCTGTTGTTTCCCTTGGTTTCTTACTGGCTCTCTCAGATTGCAAAGGGAGTGCTCTCTTGTTTTCAAAACCTGGGATGCCTCCGGTTGGAATGGCAGTGGTCAATTGCTCTGCGAACGATGGCTCTCCTCGACTTGGTGGGTCCGACCGAGGCACTGGTTGAGTGGTCTCTTCCTCTGGCTCACCATCCACAGGAACTGTTGGGAAGGTCCTCGGATGATCCAATGCCTCGATGTCATTGGCAAACATCTCCATGATCTGTGTGGGCGGCTGATTCCACACTCGTGCTCTGTCTGTCAGAACCTGGCGGCATTGGTTGGCAAGGACATGTCTTGGGTGTTCATGTTCAACTTCCGGGAACACTTTGGCCACTTGATATCGGATGTTGGCTGCTACCCAAGCTGACTGCAAAGGGGAGGCCATTTGTCCTGCTCCCGCCAAAGCCAAACGTGTCTGTTTGGCATCCTGTGGAATGACATGCGATGGGCTCCCTCCATTCAGTAAAACCACTTCTTGTGCTGACAAATGGCGAACCGGTGTGGGAGCGTTGGGCCTGACATGGACTGGATCGACTGCTGTGAGTACTCCATGAAGTCCTTTCTCCTGGATCCGGCTGTTGCGAAAGCCTTCCTGGCGGCATCCGCAGGCACATGCTGCTGCTTGGCTTCCCCAGCTGTGTGTCGCTGTTGGCAATCCCTTCCATGTGTTGATGAGAAAGTTAGATAAACCACCCTTGTTGGTAGAAAATCTATCAAACTCAAAATCATCCAGTTCCAACTCATGCGATTCTGCGGGGCTGAGTGGCAAAGTGCGTGGGATTACATGGATGATGGCAGGCACGAATCGGATGCTTGGCAAATCAGGCACTTCGATCATGGGGAAAGCTGGATGCATGATCACGCACCACCATCTGGTGCGATGAGCGGGCCATGTCTCATGCAGATGTAGCAACTTCTGTGTGACAGAGAAGTTCGTCAAGCTGTGGAACTCTCTGAGCATTTGTTGCACCCATGGTGATGTCATGGCTTCTTTTGTGCACTCAAGAACCAGACAAACGGTTCTCAAGAAGTAGCAAAGCCGTAGCATTCCTACCAGTGACATGGCTCTGGGATCCTTGCCTTGCTGCTGGTCTCCTAATCCTGAAAAGGGCTGACATGCTACACCTGCTGTGGCAACATGTGTGCGTTCCTGAACCACCTCGGCTATCTGCTTAATGGTGTTGGTGCTGCACAGGTCTCCTTCGATGACTGGCGTGTCAGTGGTGTTTCGAAGCAGAGCACAAAAGAAAAATATCTGTCAACCAACCATTTGTTAACAACTACTGGGGAAAAAAATGTTTGAAACCACTGGCCAGTTTCAGGTACAAAGCAGCCATCAAAACCATGACCAGTTTCCAAACGAGTTCCCACCCAGGATTTCTGCTTCAAAATTGGGCCAGGTCAGGTATCCAGTTTGTTTAAGACATAGATTTTGTCCATTTTGACATTAACAATTTGGGTGATTCCCATGTATCATAGTATAAGTTGGTCATTTGTGGGCACCAAAACCAGATCAAGTCCCACACATGTACAGAACCAGGAACCCGCGCAGAACCTGAAGATCGGTCTTGTCGGCCAAGATTCTAGCACCACGTGCATGCTACGATGTTGAAAAAACACCCGCGAATATTCGTCCACAGCCATTGGAGCAGTACGACTCAGTGGGGCTCCATCAAATATTCCCTTCTCAAAAGCTTGACAAAAGGCTCGAAGTTGACAGGAAGAGCG
>VSDK01019664.1:193647-217503 GCA_009767595.1 Symbiodinium kawagutii | reverse complement strand
GCGGCCAGATTGGTTGGTACTACTGGATTGCATGGGGCTACCAGAGAGTAATCATCACTTCCCACCAAAAAGCAGTGTTTTGAATCACCATCACAGCAACCAAGGCTTGCTTCATCATCTTCATCCACTTCTTGAAGATACCAACCAACCAACCAAACAACCAACCAACGAACTAACCAACCATGAGATCTTTTGATGGATCACTTCATGAACGAAGGACTTCATGATGTCAAAATATCCGTTGCTAAATGCCAGACACTCAATTTCCCTATGAAGGCCCTGCAAGTTGAGCCCCATTTTCAGGGTCAACCATGGCAATGTGGGTGCCACCAGTTCTTCGTAACAGAACATGGCCCGATCCAGTAGCCGAACCACCCAACAACGATGGACTAGCACAGCTATGTGTATCTAGTTCAACTATCTGGCCCATTGTTGGTGCCACACGCAGGCAGTCCCACATTGCAGCCTTATTCCAACTCAGTTGGGCTCGAAGTAACCTGGGCAATGGATTTCAAGGGTCCACGCGCCGCACCAAGAAGAACAGAGAGTGTTCCGCTGGGTTGATGGTTAGGAATGGCCAACGGTTAACAATAGTTGTGTGTTCAATGATGTTTAGTATATTCTGTCCCTAGTATGCAGTGGTTCAAGGTGACTCTACACCATTGGGGGATTGAACATGAAGGGACTTGGTAGTCCAATGAGTGATTTTTTTTCACCCAACCAATCATCCTTACACATTGACACATCGGGGATCAAAACATATTTCAAAACACCAGCTAGGCTGGTTCAACCCCTATCAATCCGGTAAAGGTGGAACAAGGCTGTCTTGCTAAATGCAAGGGTGGAGCCATGTAAAGCCCAACACAGAAGCTGTAAAATTTCACATGCCACGACCTACTGTTCCAATGAAAACACAATTCATACAGATTCTATGATCATCTGGTTGCTTGAAGCACCCTGAACACGATGTTTGTCACTCGGGTAAACATCTGGATGATCGAGAAACCTGTGGCCAGTGCTTTCTTGGTTCCTAGCATTGCAGCTATGTACCTTGCCATACGCATGGGTGTCAAACCATTTGCAATCAGGATTGGGTGGTTTTCAGAGTTGGGTGGTTCCCTGCCCAGGTTGATCGTCGTTGCTCCTTGTTCAAAAGCATCAACTATTTGAACACACTTCAGCCTAACCCACATGTGACCCGTATTAGTCATAAACCACCAGCAGCAATCATAACAACCATCACGCACCATCATCATACGTGATCATACCTGACGCACCATCATCTGCTGCTGGGGCTTCAACTAGTCTCATCCGCCCTGAAGAATATGAGTCAATCAACCATTCTAAATTGGCGAAAACCAAGAAATGCCAATCAAACCACCAGCAAAACTATGATTAATCAACACTAGATCACTCTGATTCGCCACTATTCAGCAACATGATCTCTGATTGCACCTTGAAAAACCGTGGTTGCACCAGTGGCTCGCTAGCCCCAAACAACCCCCGACCTTACGGCGACCAAGCGACTGATCACCGCAATCATGAAGTAAACGTTCATTAACATCGCCTCGCAACAGGCACCGCGCTGGCTCCGGGGCGAGCCCCTCCCATCACCAAGCATCAGCTGACCATTCTCAACCATTGTTAGCCACAGGTGAATGAAGCTCCACTGGTCAAGCACGGTGGTTGACTCGTGGTCATGGTGAATGATGGTCGTAGAAGATTCGTGCTTATCATGATTAACCATCAAATCACCATTCATGAGCCATCAGATAACCATCAACTATTAACCATCAAATAAGCATCAAATCATCATTTGATTAACCATATTAACCATCAAATAACCATCGAATAACCATCAGTTCTAACCATCAGTTCACCATCATTCACCACTCCATTCCCGGTGGCTGGTCATGCCAAGGTGCCCCATGGAGCCACACGGAGACGCCGTGCTGAAGCATTTGGGCCACCAGGAAGGTTCCTGGCAGCTTGGATGGCTGGCTGGATGGCTGGCTGGCTGGTTGGCTGGTTGGATGGCTGGTTGGTTAATAAGCCTTAACAAGCAACAATAGTAGGGATATACCTACTGTGACTGGTTGGTTGGTTGGTTGGATGGTTGGTTGCTTGGTTAATAAGCCTTTGTCCAAGCAAATGCACTACAGGTTGGGCACAACTCCAGATGAACAAACCCACGTTCAGCAGCGGCTGCATGATCTACAAATACCGGGCTGGCCAATAGTCAACCACGCAACGACAAGATTGGATCAAAGCCTTGATTTGCAAGACAGGGTCGACCTGCTGGTTGTAAACCGAAAAAAAGCTCTTGACAACTCAAATAGGAAAATGTGCCTGAGGAAGCAACCAACCAACAAACCAACCAGTTATAGTTGGTATATCCATACTATTGTTGCTTATTAAGGATTATTATCCAAGCAACCAAACAATTTTGTACAGTAACTGTTTGTTTCACGCCCATTCCTGTTGGAACGCCACCAAGGGGCCCAAGAGCATCACAGCCGAGTCATACCTGAGCGAAACGCTGGCAACTCGGCAGCCGTCACGGTTCAACAGCCATGTGCAACGAAAAAGGTTGAAACATCAACGACTCCCAACCAACCATCCAACATCATCCAACCAAAAAATGGGTTTGAGAACTTACAGTTGATATAGTTGTTACCACATCCCTGTGTAACTGTTGCTTACCACGGCTTATTAACCAACCAGTAACCAACCAGTGACCAACCACCCACCCTCCACCACCCCCCAGGTGCCAGCCAGGCGCCCGGTAAAGTCCAAAGA
Source organism: Symbiodinium kawagutii (assembly GCA_009767595.1). NCBI lineage: Eukaryota > Dinophyceae > Suessiales > Symbiodiniaceae > Symbiodinium > Symbiodinium kawagutii. The sequence goes on along the minus strand of VSDK01019664.1, from coordinate 214,704 downwards.
CATGGGCTCATCAAAGGCCCAGCCCCAAAGCACTGCCAGAGGCACCACCTCGGAGGTGACGAAAATTTTGATTCAAGAAATATATTAGATATACCACCTACTATCAGCCATTACTGGTGAACCATGGTAGTAATAGTCATGAACCATCAGCTGAGCTCCGGAGATGTATACTATACTATAATATTTATATATGTAATTATCTATCTATTCATTTTTATCTATAAAACAAATAGGTTTATATAATATAAAATTTAGATCAATTATCTCAATTAAACCAGGGTTCAGTCCATCTCTAACATATGAGTCCATTATACTATGAATCTATACTACAATATCAGATTTAGATCAATTGTAATATTCATTCATGATTAGTTCTTCTTAACCGAGATGATGATTGTAAATTTACTCAGACAAGTTCGTCTATATATGGTGATAGGTATGATTTGAATAAATCTAACGACAAAGTTTGAATAAATTAGTTGAGGTCATCAATTCAATATAACTAGAGGTCATCATTAGAAAAATCTAAAGATTGAATGGATATGGTTTGACAAATCAATAGATAGATTATAATCATAAACATTAGACCTATATCATAGACTAATTACAACAACTAATTTTCTAGAGGTTATAGTTTAGCAAAGATTAAAAAAATATCGAGATTTAAATATAACGATCAATATGATAAAGATTGAAATAATGATAGTGATAAAGATGTATGATTTGACTCCAGTTATCATAATAAGTATGAACAAATCGGAAGGCTTCAGTGTATCTGCATATGATTAATTCATTTTGCTGACTCGTCCTGATTGGTTAGCTTGTTCAGTAACCTCTTGTCCGCTTGGCAATTGCAAACCCCAGCCATTTTGAGATGTGTTGTTTATGGTCATCCTGGTGGTTCCAACCCCTTTTAGAAAATATGAGTCAACCAACCGTTTGTTAAAGATTACTAGGGAAAATAAAAAATGTTTAAAACCACCAGCCAGTAATGAGTCTCTTCCAGCCAGGATCATCCATTGGGTTACCGTTCTTGCAAGGTGTGCACCAAATCGGGAGCCCGCAGTGAAGCTGGTATGGTCTGCGCCTATCATGGTTCCCTGAAACTGCCGAGATTCGTGGTGATTGGTGAAAATCAACCAGTTCCAAAGTCATTTTTGCTGAAAATAAAAATGTCAAGAGCCAGCAGCTAGCTATATCTAGCTGGCGATTAACCATTATCAACACCCTTATCCCAATTTTGATTTGCATGATCATATATGTACCTGTCGGTAGGTCCACCAAAACTGCCAACTGAACTTGACATCGCTTTGGGCGTGGTTCGTTAGTCCATTTAAGGATTCGCCCAGCGGCCCCAAGTCAGTTGCTCAGCCATGGCTAAGCCCAGTTGGTCTCCTGCCCACCTGCCATGAGTGTCTTATACTGCTATGGTGTTGTCAAATCAGTGAACTGCATACGTCATACAGTCATACAATAATTGGTCGTTGATCTTTTTGTTTCTGATGACGCTGGTGTGCTTCTTTTGCTGTCAGGAATGATTAATTGATGATGGAATGACGGCTAATGATTGGCAAAATGTATGGTTCGTTGATGGAAAATCGATGCTTAAGTCGTGATTAAAGTAAATGTGTACCACTATTTCAACCATCCATGAGCCATCAACACACCATCCATTCCAGTGTTTCTTAGGTTCTTTGGTTGCTGGTGGTGCTGGTGTTGATTGACGCCGCGGCACGAAAAGCGCGATCTGCGTGGCAGAGCCGATGGCAATGGACAGAGAGACGTCGATCTCGTCCTGGAAGTTTCCACTGCCGTCGTGAGACCCAGCTGTGTTCAGACTCAGCAACTCAACGTCGTGCAGCCAACGCCCAGCTTCAAGGCGTCAGAATGACGCAATTGCAGGGTTTACGCCCACATTTTTGTTGATACGAGAGCAGTAGATTTGTGGAGGCTTCAGCGGTCCTTCTGGGCGAACCAAACGGAGGCGATATGCTCAGCGGTGTTTCCTGGCCAGATGTGATGCCATGGGCGTGGGCGTGGGCATGGTCTCAAAGGCTGCCAGGGTCATGGGGTTCCAGCTTGGGGGAGGCCCGTGCCACCATTAATCTGAAACTTCATCCAACGCGGGCAGTCTAGAGCCAAACGAAGTCGTCACTATACTGGCTAGTTCCTAAAATAGTTAATTAAATAGCCCCGAAGTGCAACCATCGCAATGTTATTCGCCCAAGTGATGAACAAACAGCCAAACCCCAACGGAATCTCCGTATCCGCATCCATTTTCACCGTGGTCTACCGCCCTGGGATCCCGGATTGCCTTGGGACGTAGGTCCCTCAATAGATCTGGCTGCCCAAACTTCATGGCAACTTTTATGGCCAGGCTCCTATGCAACATTCTTCAACCAAAATCTTTTCGAAGAAAGGAGAGGTGATCATAGGTGATCCACACCCCACGCTGCTTCCCCTGATTCTTCAACCAATATGTTCAAAGAAAGGAGAGGTGATCATAGGTGATCGAAACGCCGAAAAATGGCTGGAAAACTGGAAAACCATCGATGATTTCAACCCCAAGCTGCTATCCCTGCACAAATGGCACGCTATCAGCAGGATCCCTGGTGCCATCCCCCCGCGGCAGCGCCTAGGATGGGCAGCAGCGTCGCGCCAATGAACTTCGTTGGCACGTTGAAGGTCTTGGACAAGTCCTGGCTGCGTCAACTTGTTGAAGCATCGAGTTTTACATCATCAAAAGCCACTTTTTTTGCGAGGGCTTCGGGCCAAAGGATTTGCCCTACTACTGGCCTACACTTTTCATGTAGGCAGCGCTGCACCATCTCTAGAGGGGCTATCAAAAGCCACTTGGTCAGTCAAATCTGTGAGACACAAGCTGCAAAACAAGAGGACAATGGTAGAACCAACAATGCCCCGCGAGCCGCAAAAAAAAATTCAAACTTGTAAGACACACAGGTACTTGTCTTGACTTGTCGAATTTGTGTATTCTTCATGCAGTGATCTCTTTCTGGTATTTCCAAAAGACACCAAAGTGACAAAGGCATCTCTAGGACATGTCGGATCGACACAATAAATTACTGTTTATATCCATGCAGCACCTTCAAGAACCAGAAGCAATCAGCAAACTGTTGCCTTTTTTTCCGATGGATAAAAGGCAATTCTTGGCATGTCAAACATCGTCAAACCATTCAAGAAAAACATGGGCAAGTCTTAGTCAAACATCCTCAAACCATTCAAGAACAACATGGTAAACATGGTAAAATCATGAAACTGAAATAAAAACTGCCGTTCTTCCTGGCTTTACTACGGCCGTTTGGCTGCCGCACAGCGGCTCCAACCAAGCGCCTCAGCAGTGGTGACCCAACCGCCCTGGTGGCGCCTGCAGATGATCCACCAGCACTTGCGAGTTGAAGGCGGCCACGGCGATGGAGGCGACCATCAGCAGCACCGAGGACGTCAAGGACAGCTGACCTCGGCGTTCGGGCGGAGCCGGGGCTCAGCAGTTCAGCGCGGCTGTGGGGACTCACGGCTTGGATACCAGGCATCTTACCGGTGCTCAAATTCAGGATTTAGATCAGCCCAAGGGAGGCGTCTTCGCATATGGCTCAACAAAGTCAGAGTGGTAGAGATTTAGGAGCTGTAACGATCCAGATTGATAAACCAGCTTCAGTTTAACCAGCTCAATAGGCTGTGATTTATCATCCAATCATATGGGGGGTTCTAGATCAACCATTAACTCTATAATTTCAAGGTCCTCGCAACTATTGTTGGTTTCTGTGCTAAATCAATCCAAACTAACTTTTGCACAAGATGCCTCCTGTGGCTGGAAGCGAAAGGTACAGGCAAATAAGTCTATGCCGACATGGATGCACAATCCTGGGACATGAATACTACTAGTAACAGCTTCGACCACCGCGTTGGTAAAGCCAAGCTCCACATTGGCCCTCATGAACTATCATGAAACACATGGACAGTGGTGGCGGTCTATAGCAACTAGGACGGTCACGTTCTCTCTTAACCAATTGGATTGCGGAAACATCTTTGATGAAGCTTTTGAAGAAGTGGAACTGGAGGAAAGAAATTGAAAGACACGTGATTTTGCAAAAACCACGTAACAATTTCCACGAAGAGATCTACAAGGTGCAACATTTGTGGCTGGCAAACGCGTAGAAGCCTTATGCCCATATCATGTCTATATCTCATGTACATGCCTCTGTTCAATTTTAGCATATTATAGCGCATCATGATCAAACAAACAACGATTTATCCCTTGGGAATGGATCAGCAAAAATGAAACCACCTGTGCCCTGTGGCTGCGCCCCATCTGCTCCAGTGCCAAGCAGCTAAGTTCGATGTCCTGCGTTGGGAAAGCCACCGATGTACCGGGTATGCCACATATGATGGCATCATGTTGTACTCAAGATACCCTGGGATTCAACCACCATTAAAGCAATGCTTGATACTTTGTTGATTAAACCCTGCAGTTAAACTATGGCTGTTACGGAAACATATCAAAACAATGTTTGGTGGAATCTCAAGGGATATGCGAACTTATATGCAGCTATGGATTGCATGAGCTCTACGACGTGACCAAGTGGTCATCTCCAAGAAGAAAATCAACCATTTGATCTTTTTCACCAAAAGGCAAACTCAGCACTGGTTTCCTTGGAAAGGACCTTAATGAGTGGCTAATTGTTGGCTCATAATGGATAATGACGCTCCTGATGATGCTTTATGATGGTTCATGGAAATTTGGTTGGCTGGTGTAATACTGGTTCATCAACCATCATAAAGCATCATGAAATTTCTGTAAGAAAAATTATGTTCATCATGTACGCCTTCCTTCAATTCGGCGAAGGTGTCCCATTGAGTTACCAACTCATCTTTTCACCAACTGTCATCGTTGGGTTTGTCCTTGTCGCCATGGTAACCCTGAGCCAACAAATTGATGATCAACAATAGCAGAAGATGGCATCATGACAGATGTTGGTAGGGCTTTGGAATGGCTTGAATATCGCCCACACCATTACCAAAACTTGAAGACAAAAAACCAAAAATCTCAGAAACAGTCTTCAGGCCGCAACAAGCCCTCAAAATGAGGCACTCGATGTGATTGGAGTCCATTGAGGAAATTAGGAATTTGTTTCACGAGGTTTTTCCTCACGCTCGCCAAAACTGCGTAGCGTTCAGCTTAACCGCTCAGCGCTGCACCAGTCCGTCAAGTGTGAAGGGAAACCACCTGTTTTAGATGGCTACACCCTGGGGAACTGGTCACTCCCAGTTGGTTAACCCATGTTGCCCCTGAATTTTTGTAGCCCTCAACAGTTCTCGTGATTCATCAAATAGTCTTTTTTAATTAGCCCATCCTCCTCCTCCTTCTCCCCCTTCTTCATCACCTTCATCACCTTCATCATCATCAACCATCATCATCATCAACCATTATCATCATCATCATCATCATCATCATCATCATCATCATCATCATCATCATCATCATCAACCATCATCATCAACCATCATCATCAACCATCATCATCAACCTATGGTTGCTTACCATCCCCTACAGTTCACCATCCATAAGCCAGTGGGTTCATCTCAACCAACACGTGGCCCTCGCGGAAATGGTGGCCCTGCCCCGGGCGCCCCGTCCTCGGAGGACATCGGCTTCTCCTGGTCGCTCTGCTCCCCCAAGGCTCCTGACTCGGTGCCGTCCTGTCGCTGGAAGGAGTCCTGGACGGCAACGGGAGCAGGGAATGAAGTGCTGTCGATGGTGATGAGGCTGGTGGTGATTTGGTTTTTGTAGATTGGGTTGTTGTAGATTTTGTTATCCCATCAGTCTGTTGCTGTTGATGATGATGATGATGACGACGACGACGACGACGATGATGATGATGATCTTGTTGTTGTCCAATCATTGCTCTTAACTGCCATGGTTGAATTTCACCGATTTTGGTGCTATTGGCACAGAATGGTTGGACATTGATTGATACTGTTTGATGATTGGCAATGAATGGTTGCTTATCGGCAACTGCTCATTGAGGTGCTAATCGCCTTGATCCAGATGGTCTGGTGAGAGTCAGTTCAGATCCACAAGGTGGGGCCCGGCTAGTTATGAGCTGGTTGCTAAGCCATTTGACTATAGTTCTATCTGCCATACCTTGTAGCTGCCCTAGTCTGAACCAATTGAGTTAGAGCGCCCCACCTTGTAGGATGGAAAAAGACCATGTAAGACACCGCCGTGTAACAACCAGTGCTCGCAGTGCTCGGTGCATTCAACAATTGATGGTCTGCACATGTCCATGTAAGAGCTTGTGGTTGACATATGCAACGACTGATTGGCACATCATGCTATACTCCAACTGCATCGTTGACTCTGAACCCCTCCGAAACTATTCACGGGGGCTCCATCTGAGGACAACCCACGACATGTCTGGTCTCCAAGGGCTTGCACCTACAGCTCTCCTTGTGCGTCTTCAAGTGGAAATAAATGAAGGCCAGGTAGAGAAAGACCAAGAAGAGGGCACAAACTCTGGACAGAAGTAAGACCTGGGCAAACGTCCGCCATGGGCAAATGCTGGTGGTCCAAGATTCGGACCAGCAACGGATTTGGATGTTAGTAGACATGAACACCTTGGGTTTATAGTGCATGTCGGCTTATAAACCAGCTTTCGGCTAGCTATAGTCATAAAGCAACATGTAAGGAATTTTCGAAAACATATAGCAAACTTGATTGATTACATTTGACTACTATAGTTTGTACATTATTCTTTGGCAGTTCCATGGCTAGGAGATCCCTGTAGTCCTTCTGGATGCTCCCCTCTGAACACCATTCCAAGGTCGTTAGTGCTACCAGGTCGATGGCTTTGTCCCAGTTTGGGTAAACAGAGGTGGCCAATCATGAAAAACAAGCCACAATTATAGGAGATCAGGACCATTATTGCTAATTAAGTAGATATATATATATATATATATATATTGCTGGTTAAGTACTTATCGCTGGTTATGAATATCCATAATTCTGTTTATATCTATTTGACAGTGATTAGCCGTTACTGTGCTACTCTTCGTACACGTCAGTCTCGCCCACGAGTTTTACAGCTTACATGGCATGGTCTCAGCAGCAAAGATCATCATGAACCTCGACAGGCGCCGGTGGCGCCATCTGAAAATGGACAAGCAACTGAAGCGTTGAAGGCGGGTCCGAGCCGGCTGAAACCATCCACGAACTATTACCACTGCATGTTTATCCTTTCATCATGTTTTTGTTTCTTTGTTTGCCCACTTTCTCTGCATATTTCATCTCTGCTGCTAAAGCCAGATTGAAACAGTACATCATGGATGCAAACTCCGACACACGCACATACTCACATACATACGTATATACCATGTGTATGACAGAGATTCAAGACTGACAGTAGACAATGGAACAGAACCCTTTCTCTCTCTCTCTCTCTCTCCAGCGCCTTCGCCCAAGTTTCTACATATATATATATATATACATTTACATACACACGCATGTATTGATTTAACGTAGCACCAACTACCTATACTACGTAATTATTATACATCTGTATATCTATACACATGAAAAATATTACCCATTTCTCTGATATACATCTGTATGTACGTATCATACTGGATCCCCGAACCAAATTTGCCATCTTCAGATGGGGCACGGCTTCAGGTGTCACACCGGGCACGGAGCCGAACATGGTAGGAAGGACCATCGAAATGGAAGCAACCACCTGGAAGCCCCGGTCAGTGGTGGTTAGTGGTGGCTCATGGTGGTGTATGGTGAGGTGGTGAATGGTGGTGAATATGGTGGTGAATATGGTGGTGAATATGGTGGTGAATGGTGGTGAATGGTGGTGAATGGTGGTGAATGGCGTTAATCGTGATAAGCGATAATTACAATCAACGAGCTGATTATTAGTGGTCAGTAGTGATGATTGATCAACTGTGATTGTGAATAATCAATAGCAACTGTAATTATATGACTATAATTCACTGGAGGTACCATAATTGGCGAATGATGTTGATCAATGATGATTTTCGGTGTGTTCTTTTAGGTTTTTTACTGCCACGCGTGTGATTTGGTGAGTCACTTACGATGAATACTAATGTTTAACACTTGCTGGTGATTGTTGGTTCAATTCATGGGAATGGAGCAGTCGGGTTTATCTAGTATCAGTGAAGGATTAGCCCCCTCACAGTTCTGGTATACTATTACAGTAGGATGAGGCGATTAAACCCAATGGTAAACCAATTATTTATTGGTAACCATCATAAACAACTAACAACCATCAACGAACTTGTCATCAAACCATTCTTCACCAACCATTGACGAATCCTTCACCATTACTCAAGCAGTATCGACTGGGTGATCCAACGACAATAAGCTTCAACCAGTCAGCAGTGGCTCACGTAGATCCATACGGCGCATGAGGTGCAGAACGAGGTCTTTCCACGCACACGCCGGCAGTCCCAAACCTGGAAGTAGAAAATCCACGATTTTTATTGGTTTTAAGCCATGAAAGTTGTAACTTTAAGCTTCCAGGTTAGTTTGCCAAAGGGCAACCATAGCAAGTAGCCCTAGAAGGTGTGCCATCAGCCCTCTAACCATGATCAGTAGCCCCTTGTTTAGTGGGAATGCACATGCAAGTATGTGGCTAGCGATGGCTGGTCGTGGTGAATCGGCGACAAAAAGGGGACCATCGCCGACAAAGATGGCCAATGGATGCTAATGGTTATTGTAATTAGTAGTAAGAATGGATAAATGACAAATTCTGCTAATAAACATTATGCTAACTGCAAACCATTAGCAATAGCATTAGTATTCAATAAGTCAATAACCATTAATACCAGCCAGCAATGGTTAGCATTCAAACAAAATACCTGACAATGGTCTAGTATTGGTAATCAATTCAAAATCTATGCTGTTCAATGATAACAGATCCATCATCGATTTATACATAACAAATAGATGGCGACCTACGAACAAACATACGGGGCCTATTGATATGGACCTCCCCGTACAGTCACTACGGATCTTTTGCGTGTAGCCATATGGCCATATACATGCGCATGTTAGTGCCCAATATCACTATAGCTGACCATCGAGAACAACGGACAGTTTGGGGCCCCCAGAATCCTACAGCAGAATCTGGATACCACCCCCTAAGTGCAAGTAGTGAAATTCACCATGGTTGCTTACATGGTCATTCACCATGGATGTTGTTGGGTGCTCCCTTACCTCGGCACCTACCTGCCACGGTGCGCAAGCAGGTGAGCTATCCCGGCGGGCGCCTGACTGGACATCTGCGCAGCGACGCCATCGACGTTGAACTCCAACATCTTCTTCTTGAATCCTGGTGATTTCTAGATTTTCTAGTGAAAGCATGGTGATTCATAGTGAAACCAGGGTCATTTATGTTGAATCCCTGGTAATTGATAAGGAAAGCATGGTGATCTTGCGGGTCGCCATGGTGATTTATTACAGCGAACATAAGTAGAAAGACTACTGTTTTTTAGGGGAAATCAAAGAGAAACCATGGTCATTTGTGTTGAATCCCTGGTGAATGCAAGCGGAATACATGGTGATCTTGGGGGTCACCATGGTGATTTGCAATGGTCCATCATGGTGATTTAAAGTGAAACCATGGTGGTTCATAGCGGAACCACGGTGATTTCCGTGGATTTTTCGTGATTTCAAGTGGAAAGCATCGGCAAAGCACAGGGAAACCATGGTGACCCAAGTGGTAAAACCATGGATTCAAGCTGGCAAAAAACCTTGAGTCCTCCAACCCAGAATGGTGCCAAGAGCAACATCAGTGGATTATTGTTGATTTGTACCCTCTGGTGATCTAACATAGCTGGCTGGATAGTCTACCATTTGTATATTACTTACCTATTGGAAGTGGTGATTTTCTAATGCTATGTTTGATCACCGCAGTGCATCACCCTTTGTAGAACCTTGGTTTGCTTCCTTTTTCGTGCATGTGATTGGCTAGATTATGTTAAACAAGTTAAGTTGACGGGATGAGAACGGATAAACATCACATCTGTATCGCATGCCTATTCAATCTGGCACGCCGGATCAAGCCAACGTGCGACCCTAGTGGCTATGGATAGAATGTTGTGTCCAAAACGGGCTATCTTCTTCCCGTGCCGCTATAAGTATTCCACCTACCGAACATCATGACATTTTGGTTCCGCCGGACACCTGCGGTCATAATGGACTGCCCCAGCACCAGCAACAAGCACCTTAGCGAGAAGTGAAGGGAGCAGTGGATGGCTCAAGGGCGGCACCAACATGAATCAAGAACCAACAATCATATTAGATACCAATAAATATTGGTTCGAATTCAGATGATATTGATGTAACACATATATTGGTATCTAAATGGTATCTAATGGTATCTAACCAACATATAATGTTTCTCAAAATAGAGAGCCCCCAAAAATCGTTGGTTTATCACTAAAAAAATCTAATATTGGATGATTTGGGGGCACCCCTATTTTGAGAAACCACTATATGTACGTATTATCCTGATATCTACTCATGGCACCAATAATCATAACATGTACCAATATGGGCCACTACTAATTATATCAGCTGATAATTGACCAGTCAATCTATCGATATCAGCTAACCGCCAGTACTCAACATTAACCTATATGGACCATCAATATTCCCCTCCATCATTGATTTATATTGGTGTATATATTGACCACCATTCAGCACCGTTGACCAACATGAACCAACATGAACCAACGGCTTCATGCTGCTTCATGCATTGGTGGACCATCGCCGCAGCGCTGAAGCAACAAGAGCGGCATGTCTCGGATTTGATGGAACGGCAGCTCAGGAATTAACCCCTGTTACCCTCCAGTAAACTAAACAAACCTGGCAATGGATTTCAACCATACTCTATAGTGAAACCTAGCGAAAACACGCAAACATGGTGGATTTTCCATATTTTCCATTGCCAGGTTAGTTTACCAGAGGGTAACCATCAATGAACCGTTAATTCGGCATCAATTCACCATCATCACCAACCATTATTTGCCGCTACCATTTTTTGCTTGGGCATCACTCTGGATTCGCCCTAGTAAGCATCGATGAATTATTGATTACGCATCATCACCAACGATTATCAGCCATTGTCAATGATATTGTATGACCATCTTGAGCCATCATTAACCATCACTAAACCACCACTATCCATCAATAAAGCACCAACCAGCTTATCACCATTAAGCAAAATACTAGTCAACTCAGCATTTGTTAACAATTACCAGGGAAAGAGACAAGTGTTTAAGACCACCAACCAATAGTTGTTCAAACGCTATGTTGTTGGTCAAGCTTGCGGACTTGCGCACGGCATGTCAATGACCAACCCCGGCTGTATTAGCAGGGAAAGCCTCGCGTTGTGAGAGCACCTCGTGGAAGAAACAGTAGGAGAGTGGTTGTAAACCCCTATCATTAACCATTATGAGCTGGTTATAATCCTTGGTTCACCATTCAGCCAACCCACCAACCAGTACCAAGCATCGCTGTGGACTCGGATGGATTCTGCCAAGGCGCCAGTGGATGGATCCCATCAGATTGGCCTTCAGAACTTCTGGGAGCCCCGCGCGCAAGCACCTCAGCACGGCGGCAAACAAGGCGATCTCCGGAAGCCCCAGGATTCGTCGATCAACCTTCACCGACCTTCACTTGGCTAGTTGAGTGATGTTGTTTGATCCGTCTGCTTGGTTGACCTTAGCTGACCTTATGTTGACCTTAGCTGACCTTATGTTGACCTTAGCTGCATCCTGGTTGACCTTATGTTGACCTTAGTTGATCTTGACCTCTAGGGGTTGGTCACGGCCTGTTGGTCAGTGGAAACCCCTTGGCTCACCATGGGCAGGTCACTGTATGGCCATGATCTGCTCTACGGACTTGCCCAGGAAGGCGTCGATCATCCCACCTGGGGCAAGCAACAGAAGCTGGAGCCGCAGCACACGGTTGCGAAGGTGCGCCAATTGTGGCTGTACTGCTTGGTGGTTGAACCACCCATGGTGAACTAGTGGTTAACAATAGTTGATAATGCTTGTATATTGTAATAATGGTTGATCATATATCTGGTTGGTGGTGCTCACCACCCCTATGAAAAATATGCGCAAGTCAACCGACCATTTGTTAATGATTACTAGAAAATTCAACATGTTTGAAAACACCAACCAGCTATATATGTATTCAAAGATATTGTAATTTATATATAGATGCTAACAATTCTTGGCCCTTCTTGGCTATGTAGATATTACACACATGCATATCTAGATTGTTTTATTTGATTCATTGTTTATTTGCAATTTGTCTAATAGTGACTTGCGTGTTGCTTCTTCTGGCTTTCTTGTCCAATTGCAACATCGTTTTCGAATTCTTCATTACCATCATTTCCACAAATTTCCGCACCCACGTGGCTGCGGGTCTGGTGTCCCTATCATTAACCATTGTTTTCCCTATTATTGTTGGTTCTTATCCACCATTATTGGTTGGTTAATATTGACTCATGCCCACATTCCGATGCATAGTGCAAATGCGTTTGTCCATAGACATACCGCTGCAAATCTTCACCACGTTGGCCTCAAAAATGGCGAGCCATGAAAAGAAACCACCCTACCATACAAGGTGGGGCTCCCTAGTTTCAAGTTGGCTAAGATTCGCTGTTAAACTATGGCATCCATGCAAATTCTAAGCGTATCCAACCATGGCCTTGATGCCAAATCAATCCTAATGTATCCTACCCTACCCTTCCAGTTACCATTATAGTAGGTAACCACCCCCAAACAATGATGTTTGAAACCAACTGGTTACCTACTATGTAACTGGAAGCCTAGGGCTAATCATACGACATGCTGTGACTCCATCTCACCACCACTGCGAGGTCACATCCACGGTTTGAATCCGGTGAGCCAACTCCATGAGCCGATGGTCCCCCGAGCTGCTGGGATGTTGCGGGGCTAACCAAGCACTACAAGGTGGGCCCTCCAGTTAGCTAAGTTGGCTTAGCATGCTCAATAAGAAGATGTATTGGGGCAATTCCCCAGAAACTCTTGCAAGTCAAAGCGAAACCACTCTCCAAAGCACTCTCTCCGGCATTTCTTCTTCCATGAGGCCCAGCCGGGCAAAACGCCGGGAAGCCAAGCCACCAATCAATGGGGAAACCTGGAGACTAACACACTCCACAGCTCTGGCTTGCACGTTGGCCATGCCAATAATGGCCTTACCAAACATGGTGCGAGCAGCAACGTATCACCAGGAGGCATGCACCGCAACTGCATGGGTGGCATGGAAAGACATCACAAAAGGTATGAGTGAATATGTATATGATTGAACCCATTTCACTTGACATCATCCTTTTCAAACATGTCCTGATTTAGGTCGAAAAGCAGAACAGCAAGAGCAACAATAACGATACCAACAGCATCAAGAAGAAGAAGTAGAAGAAGAAGAAGAAGCAAACAATCAAGAAGGCAAACAAGAGGAGCAACAACGCGAACGAAATAAACAGCAGCAACAACAGCAACCACCACACAACAACACCAACAACAACAGCAAGAAGTGGAGGAGCCACAAGAGCAGCAGCAGCAAGAAAGAAAAAAACACAGATGGCCTATTGCCAACACTCTTAACCATTTCTGAACCATTGCTCAACCAATAGTTGACCATTATCACAAGCGCTTCTCAGTCATTTATTGATCATTTACTAACAATTTATCAACTATTGTGCGCCATTCTCAGCCATTGACCATTTACTAGCCTTCGATCAACCATCAAATTAACCATGCATGGCCATTTACAAGCCATTTTCCTTATTGTCGACAATCTTTTATCATGAGATCCACCATGTTTGGCCTTGTTAAATCTCCAGCGCCATCAGTGCACCCGCCCTCCACTGTTCCACGTTCCCCCAAGACACCAAGAAATTCACCAGGCATACAATTAGCGAGTTCCTGGCTCCAGGAAGCAGGGAGTGAAGGCCAAGCAATGGATGTTTCGAGGCCCAATCGATATGATATGAATCAATGTTTTTTTTTTTTGCCAGGGCTTCCCACGGATTTGCCCTATACCGAACATATTGTTGGTATCCATGGGGTTGGCTTTTCTAAAATCATTCTTGAAATCCCTTGTTTATACTTTTTAAATCATGTGTCCTTTTTTGATCATTCCAAACGTGGTTCTTCGTGCATTTCAATCGATTGATATACGTATTCCTCTCTCCATCATCCTGCTTGTCTCTGCAATTGATGAACTGACCGATTCATCTATCTCTCTGATCTGTGCATCCATCTTGGATGACCGTAGGCAAAGTCATTCCCCCACATACGCAATTTCCAACTACACAACTCATTGATGTGGCCCAGCTGATGCTGGGGGCGTTGAACCCATGGATGGCGCACGTGTCAAACCATCAATCGGAGCCAAGTCAGCATGATCTTTAGGGGGCGGGTATTGATCTTTGATGAAAGTCAGTAGACAATACTTAACCACTATAACTGAAATTACATTAACTGTAGGGGTTACAAAGATCAATACCCACTGAAAGTATTAACTGTATGAAAGAAATTGCTTAACCACTATTGCTGATTACTATCCCCTATCACTAAGCACCAGTAACAGCAATGATATCGTTTACAATAAACAAAGATATTCCAACATCATGAACATTTACGTGTGCTCTATTTATGCGCTTGGTTGGTTGGGCAGCTTTGATTCGTTCAAGTGGTGTTGCAAACATACCATGAATGGGGTTGAAAAATGCTATCAGTGCATTTTCCATGTGGCGCAACCACTGAAGTGACAAACCATTCAACATTGACGGTGATGAAAGACATCATCCTATGACAAAGGAGATGGGAAGAGGGTGGTTCACCATGGTTCACCCTCAAAATGCGGAATAATTTCTTCCTAGAAAAGATCGGTAGCGCTAACAAGAACGAAAATCATTCAAAGATATTAAAAGTCTGGCGCCATTCCAAATCCATTTAAAACATCAGGTCCGTAGATGTCCGTAGTACATTTTCAGGTTTGTACACATGACTATTTACTATGGCCTATACTGTAGCAATTTATCATTCATTGTTATATAAGCACTCTAGTGGACCATAGCCAACTAGTAAGATCATGGGAGGCAGCAACTTCAAAGCATCCCAGTGACATCATCGAATCTCTCGGTCATGAAGCCCTTCTGTGCCCCGAACAACTACACGAGAAAGGCACCAGCCGAAACCACACAGCCGAGCCGAAAACATGAGCCATGATGAGTTGGTATAGCTGTGGACCCCAAGGGTGTCACAAGTTGCATACGCGAAACGCCACCCATCCTCCTAGCGCCAAGTGGCCACTGCAAAGTGCGTCCCATGAAGCCCAAAGGCACCAGGATCAGCAGCAGCCCCGAGGGCCAGCAGATCACTTGCTTGTATCCCTGAGTGGCATGGAGGAGTGCGACCCAGTGATGGACCCCTGGCTGCTGCCAATCTGATGAGTGTCTGGGTCCTGTCCAGCGTGTATGCATCAAAAAACATGCGCAAATATGAAATGAATTGAAATGAATGCACATATAAGCGCAAGAGAACCTTTGCACATGAATAACATGAATATGGACATGATCCTATTGATTTGTGTTTGACCGATTTGTCTATGCACTTGTCTACTCATTGATGTAACAACAACTTGCTGAAGGTGTATCGATTCAAGATTTCATAGCGTATCTGCAAGTGTGTCTGTATAAAACGTCTTCGATACAACTACAAGAAACGGTCGAGTGATGCTTGATCAGTTCCAGCGTCCCTGCCAATGCGACGACTGAATGCTGCCGGAGCGCAATTACTTCCTTTTCCCAGAATGTCCTCAGAGCCACTGCATGATGTGTCACTCTGTTGGAACGAGCTTTCTTGGTTGTGAACATTTAGCCGCCAGCCATCACCGCTAATCCCTCAGTTGATATTAGACATTAACCATTAACCATCATCCATCAACATTGACCATTAGACCCTTAAACCCTGGCGATTCATGTTTAAAAATGTGGAAAGTGCCAGATTGTCCCATGAGCATTTGAAGATATTTGCTGAATGCAAGTTGCATGCAAGTTGTGCTTAGATCCGTCTCGCGGAAAGATCCCCTATTTCAAGATAAGTCTCATTTGGCCAAAAATGATCGTTAGGCCTATGAATTTCCCATGTTCTGCTGGAAATATTTCCCATCGTCATGTTTGAAATACACAGCCGTTTTGTTGCCGGGGCGTGACGAGGTGTGGGTGTTGCCGAGCCCGCCGTCACAACGACGCGGGCTGGGCAGTATGCAGGGCCCAGGGGTGAGGTGAAGTCTAGGAGCTGAAGCGACACAACGGGCAGGTGCAGTGATTTTGGGTCTCCGTAGACAATGGCCTACCCTCCGGTAAACGAACCATATTTTCACCATATTTTCTAGTGAAACCCTACGAAACCACCACAAAAATGGTGGGTTTTCCATTGACTAATGCTACCCTAGGCTTCCAGTTACCTATAAATCGCAAGTAACCAGCTGGTTTCTACCAGCTCATTGTTTGGGGTTGGTTGGTTACCTACGATTTCATGGTAACTGGAAGGGTAGGGCTAGTTAAGCATTTCCACACAGGGGTTCATCAAATGATCCCGTGGCTATGATCCCCTATGATTAACGATGATTCATGATTAATCACTAGAACCCTTGGTGATTACCCAAAATAGCAATGTCATTCTCCCATTGCCATATAGTTGATATATATCCCCTACAATTGTTAGTTATCATCCCCTATGATTCACCGGCTAAACCAGCTAGGCTTCACCATGGTTGTTGGTTGGTTCAAGCCTTGACCCGGGCGCTCGCCATGTCATCATCACTTCGTTGGTGATCCCTGCCATGGGGGTTGGATGGCTATCCCAGGAGCTTTGGAATCTCCGACGTCTTCTTGGCGCCCAGGATGGAGGACTGGGAGGAGACCCCCAACGAACAAGGCCAGCAGCTCCCGTGGTTTGAAGCAAGGATACGGGATTATTATATATGGTTAACTAGCTGGTTAATGGTTAATAATAGGGTGTAATAAGCAACAATAGTAGGGGATATACCAGCTATATCTATAGTTATATATGGCTATGGGTCGATATTAACCAGCAATAATGGGAGATAATAACCAACCATTTTATAGGGAAAACAATGGTTAATGATAGAGAACCAGGGGTACGGGGGTTTGACCCACAGCCATATGGTTAACTAGCTGGTTAATGATGAATAATAGGGGATGATAACTAACAACTATAGGGGATATATACCAACTATATGGCTATGGGTCAAGCAGTTCACCAACCAACTACAGGGGAGAATCAGCAATAATAATAATAATAGTAATAATAGGGAAAACAATGGTGAATGATGGCGGAACCAGGGGTACAGGGCTTTGACCCATAGCCATATGGTTAAAACGCTTACTTGACCTGTTATTATGGTTGGTAAGTTTAGTTGACCTGGGCTATTGTGGTTAATAAGCTTGGTCTGATGTTCCTGTATGAGCTTATATTCAGTTAGATTGGTGTATATATAATGCTTGGGAAGCCAGGGTTCATTAGCCGTAAGACTGCTCTCAGCTCACAAGGATGGCCGATGAAGCTTACTGAGGACCAAATGATGATTGCTGTTGGTCATGGTGAATAATCAGAGGTACAAGGTGGGCCCCCAACCACTTAGCTTAGTTGGTTTATAACTAACTTAACTAGGGGTAACTACCGGTTTTCTTGGGGGTTATAACCCAACTTATAAGTATTGGGGGCCCACCTTGTAGCAACCAACAACAACCACAACAAATGCCACAGCTATTACTGCTGGTGCTGCTACTTCTACAGCTCCTACTTCGGCTGCGCGACGACAAGAACTACTTGCCACTACCATTCCTACTGCTCCTGCTGTGGTGGTGCTGCCGCTGCCATTGCCACTACTGAACCTACAGCTAGGTTCGTCTGGGGCTGCTAAGGCCCAAGAACTTTCAACAGGTTCAACTACAAACTTTTAACAAAACCAAACTTACAACACCTTACAACAACAGGTTCAAATGGTGGTTCCTAAAAAGCTGAGAGTTACCCCCAAATCATCCAGTTTCTTAATCATTTCTAGTAATAAGAAACCATTGATGGGTTCCCAAACTGCTTGAGAAATGTCCAAATGCTTCAAACCGATGGAATCTGCATATGTATTGATCAAAAAAACATGGTATTTGTTCCAAACGGAAAACAAACACCATAATGATTCTTCTAGAATGGTTATACAGCTGGCTTCCATTTTGAACCATATTTTATACATTCAGTCATGCGATTCCAAATGGCTTGAGAAACCACCATATATAGTTGGCATATCCCTTTGCAATTGTTGCCTATTACCCCCTATTAACCACCAAATGGTTTCAACCTGCAAGAATAATCCTAGAAAAAATGAACCTATTAACCATGGAAAAACCTTTGGAATCCTAGGTTTTAAACCGTAGACTTGTTGCCTATTACAACCATTGTTGACCATTATTAACCATTCTTAACTACGATCGTAAAAACCCGGTAAGCACCACCTATTACCATTTTTTCACTATTGTGTCACCAGTACTAACCACTAGTACCACTATTCACCATGATTAACCGTTATCAACCACTAGTACCCTGGAATGGTTTACCATCACTATGATTATTATGATTAATGGTTTACCACTAGTCCAGGGTACTTGTACCATGATTTACCATTATCAACCATGATTTACCACTAGTACCCTTGGCAAAATCATTTGATTTTTATTAATGATTTATATTAATGATTTACCATGATTTACCATGATTATTCTCAACCATTATCCCCCACAAAAAAACGATGGACTCGCAGGCTTCGCCATAAAAATGTCCCCCCACTGAGCTTTGAACTCTTCGCGCCTGGCGGCATGAAAGCGAGAACGGATAGAGCACCAGGGTTCGCCATCGCGTTCGCCATGTGTTGAAGATTTGCCATTGAAATCCGTATGAAATCCATTGGAACTAGCTGGTTGGTTGGCTAAAATTGGGTGGAGCTAGCTGGTTCGCAAGCTGAGTTGGTAAGCTAGATTGAACTAGCTGGTTGGTTGATCAGCGATTCGTTGGTGAAGATACCCTGGATAAGTACCAGTTGAACCATAGTTACTGCCATAGACCTGGTGGATAACTAAATTTGGCCAAAGCTTGCTGAATTGCTGACGAATCATAGTAGCTCAGTGCACATAATCGATTGTTGATTACTGATCACAAAGCAGATTAAGCTACGAATTAGTAATCCATGATCAATGAAAATCGGTTCAAATTAAGTTACCAACAAGTAGCCATCATGTGTCATAATGATAAGCAGCTTAGGCAGACTAATAAATGACAATGATCATTCAAAATTGAGAATCAATACCCAATGATTGATCAATGATGAATTAAAAAGCTAACACTCAACCATTGACCACTGTTTAAGACAGAAACCATCACTTCACCATCACTTCACCATCAGTCATCACTTAATCCTCACTTAATTAATCAAACAATCATCACTTCAGCATCAGTTAAGCATCATTTTCACCATCTTCACCATCATTCACCACTGTCATTAACCATCAATTGACCACCAATAAAAAAGCAATTAACAATTACTTTACTTCGAGTGATCCCCACCATGTCATGTCATCACCGCTTGTTGACTCCACTTTTGTCTGACATTCTCTCCGACATACCTTCTGACATTCTTTCTGGCAAATCTTCTGACATTCTCTCTGGCATACCTTTTGACATTCTTTCTGACATCCTTTCTGGCACATCTTCTGACGTTCTTTCTGACAACTTTCTACTCGGACATTCTTTCTGGCAAATCTTTGGGCATTCTCTCTGACATCTCTTCTGATATTCTTTCTGACATATCTTTTGACATTCTTTCTGACATCTCTTCTGACATTCTTTCTGACATATCTTCGGACATTCTCTCTGACATTCTTTCTGGCATATCTTTTGACATATCTTCTGACATTCTCTCTGACATTCTTTCTGGCAAATCTTTTGACATTCTCTCTGACATCTCTTCTGACATTGTCTCTGACATATCTTCTGACATTCTTTCTGACATGTCTTCTGACATATCTTCTGACATTCTCTCTGACATTCTTTCTGGCATATCTTTTGACATTCTTTCTGACATATATTCTGACATATCTTCTGACATATCTACTGAAATTTCTTCCGGCATTCTATCCTGGCATTTCTTTTGACGTTCTCTCTGACATCTCTTCTGACATTCTTTCTGACATATCTTTTGACATTCTTTCTGACATGTCTTCTGACATATCTTCTGACATTCTCTCTGACATTCTTTCTGGCATATCTTTTGACATTCTTTCTGACATATCTTCTGACATTCTCTCTGACATTCTGTCTGACATTTCTTCTGAAATTCTCTCTGACATATCTTTTGACATTCTCTCTGACTTGTCTTCTGACATCTCTTCTGACATTCTTTCTGACATATCTTCTGACTTTATCTCCGACATTCTTTCTGGCATCTCTTCTGACATTTTTTCTGACATATCTTCTGACATTCTTTCTGACATGTCTTCTGACATATCTTCTGACATTCTCTCTGACATTCTTTCTGGCAGATCTTTTGGCATTCTTTTTGACATCTCTTCTGACATTCTTTCTGAAATCTCTTCTGACATTCTCTCTGACATATTTTCTGACATTCTTTCTGACATGTCTTCTGACATATCTTCTGACATTCTCTCTGACATTCTTTCTGACATATCTTTTGACATTCTCTCTGACATTCTTTCTGACATATCTTTTGACATTCTCTCTGACATTCTTTCTGACATATCTTTTGACATTCTCTCTGACATTCTTTCTGACATATCTTTTGACATTCTCTCTGACATTCTTTCTGACATATCTTTTGACATTCTTTCTGACATATCTTCCGACATTCTCTCTGGCATTCTTTCTGGCATATCTTTC
>VSDK01019664.1:158639-172049 GCA_009767595.1 Symbiodinium kawagutii | reverse complement strand
CCCCCGCCGCCGCCGCCCGGGCAGCGGGGGTAGCCCGGGCAGGCGCAAGCTGCGGCGAGGCCGAGGGCGGAGAGAAAGGCAGCTGAAGATGATGAGTTGGGTGAGGTTGGTGGTTGGTGGTTGGTGGTTGGTTGGTTGGTTGGTTGGGTGGTTGGGTGGTTGGGTTGTTGGGTGGTGTGGGTTGTTGGTTGGTTGCTGGTTGGTTGTTGGTTGGTGGTTGGGTGTTGGTGGTTGGGTGTTGGTTCATAAGCGGTGGTTAATGGTTGAGAAGTGGTTGCTGGATAGGTGTTGGATGTTGGTTCAACTTGATTGGCGAAGCATTTACCGTGGTGCGTTGGTAGTGGAGGTGGGTTGACCGGTTAGTTGATGAGGGGTAAGTCATGTTGATAGTTGGGCAATAGGCTGCCCAATGCATGGCACGATGAACCTCAACACTAATGGACTTTAAATGTATCAACCATGCAGAATGGCTTACTGACTACATAAACATTTCACAGAACTAGGGAGGCTACCGTCGGTTGCATATGCGCAGATTGTCATCAAACAAGTATCTGGAGTGGAATTTCTGCTCCAAAGTCACCGCCATGGGTCAGAAAGAAGGCATTCTGAAGGATGGACACCTCTGTTGGGATATGAGCTGCTATCCGATCTCGATTCTGTGTGGCATGGGATATGACATGCTACGACATGGTTGTGACATGTTGATTGATGTGAGTCCATCATGGCCTGGTTATGACATGTTATGACGTGTTCCGACTCAGCTCACCATATGAGTTTTGACACAGGTCCATCAAGCGCGGGGCCCTGAGTTCTCCATCAAAAATGATCAGTTTTGACATTGGGTGGCTACTCATAACGGGGGTACCGCTGAGCCATGCCCACAACAGGTTTCTATCTCCTTCGGTTCGAGGCATACCGACAACAGGTTTATGAATGTAATTGTATGTATGTTTATATCTCCTTCTGATCTGGACATGCTTGGCATTATTGAATGGATAGCCCTTCGATCAACCTATCAACTCAACCCAACCAACCCAACCAACCGAACCAACCCAACCAACTCAACCAACCCAATCCAACTCAACCAACCAATGTATGAATGGCCACTCCTAGGGCCCCGGATGGCCAGCACCTCTGCACTTGCCTCGCAGGGCGCCGCACAAATCTTCCTGGGGCTCAGCCTTCACCTGCAGCCGGGTGGGGGACCCGGGCTTTGGAAGGCTGAAGCCTCACCAGGTGTAGCCGGTGGTCTGGAAAACCATAGACTTAGCCATGAGAAAACCATGGAAGGACCATGGGAAAACCATGGAAAACCCTGGAAAACCACGAAGAAACCATGAAGAAACCAATCTTTCTAGTTGGTTTACCTGATTGAAACGGAGATTTTTTGGTTCCCAGGTTAGTTTCACAGAGAGTTAGCGTGGTTTTGTCATGGCTAGAAATTGCCAATGAATTGAATGATGGAACTGAATGGTTAAGAATGATTGCTGCTCGTGAGCGATGGTTGATTCCCCTACATGGCCGGTGGTTTTGCAGGATCGCAAACCGTTGTTAGTTGATGGGGGTTTGTGACGGATGCTATTGATGATGAAGGATCATTGGCTACGTTGGTCTACAGGTAGGACCAATAATAAGCAATGATATAGGAACCGCAACAGGAAAAAGGCACCGATGATTGCTGGGTTGGGAGGTATTCGCTTATACATCTAGCAACCACGTTTCACCCCCAACAAACATCACAAAAGAATGATGAGCTGAGTGAGATCCACATTGCCAACCAACCCCAGGAAAACATGCCTCCTGACATTGTAATTCCGGTCCCTTCTCCTGGTGTCGCGGCAAGGTTGGGCCAACATGGAGGCCCATGTTTTGCCGCCGCGCATCTCTAGTTTGAAGGCGATCCGGCCGAATCCACTTGCCACTGGATTCAAGGGGGCGACCCATTGATGTTGCCATGGTAATCATGAGAATAACCATAATGGATGATATTTATCATGGCTCATTACCATTTAGTATTCGGTTAGACGAATATAGCCATGGAACCCTTCATCCTGCAATGATAGTTATACGGATGTTGAAGAATTGTCATAGCCATCGGGGTCCCTCTGAATGCCACTGTTATTTGGACCAACGACGTTGCCACAACTGGGGCAAATCATAATACAAGCAACCGGTTCTTGGACCAAGAATTGAATGGGAAATCCAGAATTATTGGTTACTATCCTCTGGGCAACCCTAGTATGAATTGAACCAGCATTGTTTTTGGTGATCATCCAGCTCTTAGCCATTATCAATACGTATTAAACATTTTCATGAATTGCCGTTCAGCACCTTTGAGCATCATTAATTCAGTGTTTGTCAAATACTCAGGGCTAGTCACTAGTCGTCACTCAGCGTTCGTCACCATCAGTTAAACATCATCATCCAATCATACACCATCATAGGTGACATTTTGGGACACCATCATACACCATTTTGGTGCATATGGGATTTTGGAACCCCATACACCATCATACACCATTTTGAGACGTATCAAAATCATCATAAGTCGGATCATGTCGTCGCTATCAGTGAAACATCGCAATCATATCATACACTGTTAAAAGATCATGATAAACTCCATCATGTCAACCCCATCATCTCATCATGTCAACCCCATCATGTCAACCCCATCATGTCAACCCCATCATGTCAAGCCCATCATGTCAAGCCAATCATGTCAAGCCAATCATGTCAAGCCAATCATGTAACCATCTCATTATCCATTCCTCAACCAGCTCTTCACCAGCGTCTGCTGGAGCCAAGTCAAGCCAATCATGTCAAGCCAATCATGTCAAGCCAATCATGTCAACCCCATCATGTCAAGCCAATCATGTCAAGCCAATCATGTCAAGCCAATCATGTCAAGCCAATCATGTCAAGCCAATCATGTCAAGCCAATCATGTCAAGCCAATCATGTCAAGCCAATCATGTCAAGCCAATCATGTCAAGCCAATCATGTAACCATCTCATTATCCATTCCTCAACCAGCTCTTCACCAGCGTCTGCTGGAGCCAAGCTGCGGACGACGCAACGTCGTCTGAAGAGGTCGCAGCAGCCGACCCCGCGGATGGCCCCTTGGCTGCACCGGTCTTGCGCTTGGGCTTCACGAAACCTGGAGGAAAGCGGGGGGGAATGAATTGATGATGGACTTTCAGTCAACCATCAGCATTTATCTTTAACCGATAATGGTGATAAACAAAAGGTGAACTAAAGACCCAGCGGTGGTTCAATGACGGTAAAGATGACTAACTAAAGACTGGGTGGTGGTTCAATGACGGTAAGCATGACTAACTAAAGACTAGGTGGTGGTTTAATGATGGTGAATAACTGATGGTTAACCAAAGGCCTTTTGATGGTTCCTCCCACTGAATGAGGGTTCATGATTGGTCAATGCTGGATGTCACTGGTGGTCAAAAATCGTTGAATAATTACTTTTGACAAATGATAATGAATACTGGTTAATAACGATCATTGATGATACAATTATGACGAACAATATGAATATGCTTATATAGCTGCAGTATGCTGCAGTCATGCCCATCATCCCCAAAGACGTGTCAGCAAATCACAACACCTTTCAGGGCCTCATCAATCTTGACTGAATTTGATGAGAAACAATCGGCTTGAATTCAGACGCTGAGCAACCAGCAGATCCCTTCAATGCCAAATCAGCAGTTTGGGGGGCATCAAAGCCAAGTGCGACTGATGATCTTGAATGGGAAGTGCTTGTCGATCCAATCCATGAGTTTCACATCCAATGGTTTATCCTCAAACCGTCGTGGCCATGACTTTTCTTCAAATGAAGCCAGCCCGAATTAAGTGCTGGGTGGTGTCTAGTGTCTAGCTTCAGCGGATTTTGGTGCCAAACTTTCTTGCCTGGGGACATGCTACCAAATGTTGGCAGAGAGATACTGGCGCAGCCCTTCCCCAAGTAACTCGCATTGATGAGGCTATCCATGACCAGGCGTCCCCAAGACCGTTTCCAAGCCTGTGCCTAAGGAGGTCTTACTGCTTATCACCTTGGCGCATTCTTGTCTTGGATGCCACATTTTCTTATACGTATGAAATAATGCCTTTAACGGGCTATATTCCACTGATTGCTCAACCGTGGGGGTGAATGCGAATGAATAAATACAAACACACAAGACATGAACACAATTGAACACAAACACACATATACATGTATTCTATGAATACATAGAAGTATGTACTGTAAATGTATTTCAAGGTCAACAAATTTCAATCGACAAATACATATGGCAGTGGGTCAAAACCCCGTACCCCTAGTTCCCCTATCATTAACCATTGTTTTCCCGATTATTGCTGGTTATTATCCCCCATTATTGGTTGGTTAAAGCCTTGACCCATAGCCATATGTCGGTGCCCTGTATCATGTCTCAATGGGCACGCTGAAGTAGTCGGTGCTGAAAGAGCACCTCCACTGCCGACGAAGATGTCGAGGTCGCGAGCTGTCCAGTGACCTAACGGGTTGGGTTGCGCGGTGGGGGCCGCCAGAAATCACTGGGCCCCCGTAGTTCACCATGGTTAGCTAAGCTGATGAACATGTAAGTGCTGGATTCAGTGCCGCTAGCAGGTCGTAGGTGCTGCCGCATCTTGACCAACTTAGAACCAGGAGGCCCAGCGTAAAAACATCATAAAAGGTCAAGTCTTTGGTGCATTTTCAACAGCGCTGGCCTTGGGAAGGCGCTTTGAATTAGCCCCCCACATTAAGTAGGGGTACCTATACGGCACCCAACAAGTCATCGATGTAGATCATATATATACATCAAAAATGCTACGGTAATCATGTTAAACGTGACATTCACATTCAAAATGTGTTAACCATGTTATTGACCATCACATTCACATAAAACACATGATAACCATAATATTGACCATTACATTCACGAGAAGACATGTTCGCCATTGCTGCTACGTTGGTTAATAAGCCATTGAACTATGGTTTTAGCCACCATAACTAGTAGTTAACCTAATTATAAACCTATAAATCAACTTAACTAACCAAGGGCCCCCACCTTGTAACCCTCATATTCCCCACATAACCAACCAACAGTGCCATCTCACCCACTGGCGACTAGCCACTGAAGTCGCTCGGCCAAGGCAAGGTCGCCACATCGACGCCAGGATATTTCTGCCTCGATGCGGGCTTCGCAAGGAGCATAGGGCATGGTAGCTACCAGGAGTGGTGTAACGACGTGGTGGTTGTTACATGTGATCTTTTGATAAGATATTATGTAAACAATATTATCAAAAGGAGTGGTGCTACCATCATCACAAAATGTCTATAAGATATGATTTTTGTGATGGATTATGATAAGATACGATTATTGTGATGGATTATGGTTGGGTAATGATGGTTCATAAGCTGGTGAACGAGAAAAGGGATATACCAAGTGCGAGCCCCAGTTACTTTGTAAGTTGGTGCAGATTGGCGAGTTTAACTACTACCATAATTAGTAGCTACCCTAGTTATGTTCACCAGTTTAGCTAAGGGCCCCTATGGCCTGGTTTGTTCCTGTAGTGATCAGCTCAAAAGACATGTAGCGTGGTTCTTCCATAGCTCTCCGTGTAGGTCCAGCAAATCGAAGCATAGCCACCCTGTTGCTGGGCTGGCGTTGATCTGTGTCCCCATGCAGCGGGTACTTGACATGGTGAGCCCTCGAAGGTGTGCAGGTGCACTTCGACCTGGCTACGAACCGCTGCTCAAACCATCAACCAGCCTGGTTGGTGGTTTCAACCCATGGTTAAGTAGTGGTTAATAATGGTTATATATGGTAATAATGGTTGGTAATGATCATATATACTGGTTGGTGGTTTCAACCCCTCTGAGCATTATGAGTCAACCAACCAGTTGTAAATAAATAATGGGGAAAAGACAAAATGTGTGAAAGCACCAACCAGCAGCTACTCGCCATACTTCATCAATAGCCGCCATGAATCAAGTATGAGGTACGATAAAGTCCTGATAAGTATAGCACCATGAGCCAACTACCAACTGTTGTGGAGGTTTGATTTACCACTATTCATCAGTTGCCATCTGGTAGACTAAACTAATAGCTCGAAAATCACCATCCTTTTTCAGGAAACCAATGGAAATCAGGCATTTCCAGGGTGGATTTTCTATAGCTTAACTACCATTTGGTGAACGGCCATGGTAGCTCCTGACCTTGCTCCCTCACAGCCAGACCATCCATCAACTACTAACCATCCTCCCCTAACCATCCCTGAACCATCAACCATGACCAAATATGACCAATCATCATGGATTTTCTATCGCCGGGTAGGTTTAACAAAGGAACTCCACATGATCATATGGTCATCCTGGCCGCCACCTGCTGCCACAGTGGCTGTATGGCTTCCAGCTCATCAGACATGGCGCAAATGACCCGCAGCGCCCATTTGCGCCCACGTGATGTCAATGGCTGTGGCAACAACCTGTTGGTGGCTTACTGTGGTTCTAATGGTTTTAATAGTAGTCATAATGGCCATAATGATGGTTATATAAGTTATACTGGTTGTGATGACTATAATTGTGGTTCTAGTAAGATATTGAAAACAACACCTAGCTATGGTCATAATAAATTAGAATAGTGGTTACAATGCTTGCAATGGTGGTTATAACGTTGGTGATAATGGTTATAACCGTGCTTATCACATGCTAGGTGCTTATACCAGGTTATAATGAGTCAACCAACTATTTGTTAATAAGTACTTGGGAAAATAAAAAATGTTTAAAACCACCAGCCAGATGATGATTGGAATGGTTCCATTACAATATCGAACATCCACCAAGCTATGATGGTTAACAGGTACTCCTCAGGGTGGAAGTCCTCAAGCCAAGCATGGTCCAGGCGTGATCTGCTGCTTCTTTGCCATGGCAAGAGCCAACTCATTGCGAAGCTCTTCCAAATGACCCCCACTTGCTGAAGATTTGTCAGGGAACTCCATGCACTATCATTAACCAGCTTGTTTTCCCGAACTGAAATTGTTGGTGAACTTATCCCAAATTATGGTGGTTAATATATGCATCGACCGCCGTTTTCTTGGGAGGATCGACGACTGTTCCTAGCTTCAACGATGGTTTCACGGACTCTGGGGCTGGGCGGTTTTCCTTCGACCGAGTTACCTGCAGGTGATCCTAGCCGTGACACCACCCATGTTGACTCACATCAGCTGTCAACAAGGAACTGCGTCAATGGCAAAGATGAGCTGGATTTCGGAACAAGGGATTTCGTCTTGAGGCCATCATCCTAGCTGGCTGCTTAGTGGTTGACGAGATGAACAAACCACAACCAGTTCGTGCAGCTCTGACAGCTTATTGGATGTGCCATAACTTTTGGTTGTCATTGGTATGCTTCCCTATCATTCCTAGGACTGGTTATCAAACCACCCGCCACCAATTTACGGTCCAACAACCATCAACCATGTCTTGCCATGAACCTTCCCTTCACTATCATCCTTCAACCATTCAGTACCTTCTGAAGGACGACCATGGAAGGTTTCCAAACATCTATCAACCATCCACTAGCTACCAAACTAAATAGCAACTATCAATCTTCAACCAACTATCAAACATCTATCACCTTCTATCTAAATTTCCCATCCACTACGACCATTTGGTGAACGACTCGCACTCCTAGGAGCCACTCCTGGTTAAGGCCTATCAGGATGGCCTTGGCTCCCCAACTGCTCCCTCCCAACAACCAGGCAGATTATCCATCAACTGTTCGCGAACCATCCTCCATATCAACCATCCCTTCACCAACCATTGACCGACCGTTAACCGACCATCAACCATCCCTTAACCATCCACCATCACCCATCATGACCCTGGCTGCCATTCTGCTTGAGTCGTCGTTCAACTCTGTGGCCCCCTACGTAGCTCTTCCCAGCACTCCTCAGCTCCAGCTTGGGCCTGGCTGAGCTTGAACTCAGCTTGGCGAGCAGCCTATGTTTTTCACCGATTGATTTCCAATGTTGGGTCTTTCTCAACTCAAGGGGGCACATATTCTTCAGCTATTGATCTCATTGATCTCCAATCTTGGGTCCCATTTCCGAACTCAACACATCTCAACACCTTGCAAGAACTTGCCCAAGGGCATGCCTTTTGTTAAGTCCACTGCTGGTTTTCATGCCAAAGCATTGCCGCTGAGCAGCGGTTTGCTGGAAGTACTTTTTTGTGTCTCCCGCCATGGACTCCCAACGAATTGAGGTCTATAGGGGTATAAAGTATCTCTTTCCTAGTCTCGAGCTGGCCCTGAAGGGTCTGCCTTCAGCAAAACTGGAAAGTCAAACATCGGCTTGGCCGAAAGTCTGCGCAAAAAGATGCAAAAAGTGCCTCAGGATATCGTGCAACCTGAAGATCCGAGACTCCGGCGGGCGAGATCATTGTTTGGGTTGAGTTCTAAGGCTTTGAGATAGCACTCTTTTTGGGTGTAGTTCTGGCCACCCACTGCCCCGCCGCCTACAGCGCCTAAACAGACCCAAGCTCCATCGAAGTTTGGGTTGAGCTGCAAAGCTTTCAGGAAGCACTCCTTCTTGCCATAGTTCTGGCCACCAACTGACCCACCACCTGCAGAACCCAAACAAATCCAAGCTCCATCACTGCCTGGGTTGAGCTCCAAGACTCTCGTGTAGCACTCCCTTGGGCTGTAGTTCTGGCCACCCACCAAGCCACCACCTTCACTGCCCAAAGTCTGCCAGGCAGCGCTATACATCGGGTTGAGTTCCAAAGCCTTCACGAAGCACTCCCTCTTGCTGTAGTTCTGGTTATTCACTGAGCCGCCACCGCAGGTGCCTAAACAGACCCAAGCAGCATGGTTGGTCGGCTTGCATTCCAAAGCTTTCAGGTAGCAGTCCTTGGGGCTGTAGTTCTGGCCGCCCAGTGGCCCGCCACCACCACTGCCTAACTTCAACCAAGCAGAGTCACTGTTCGGGTTGAGTTCCAAGGCTTTCAGGAAGCACTCCTTCTCGCTGTAGTTCTGGTCACCAACTGACCCTCCACCTGCTAAGCCTAAGCAGTTCCAAGCATTCGCCCTCTGCGGGTTGAGCTCCAAGACTTTCTCGTAGCACTCCTTGGGGCTGTAGCTCTGGCCGCCAACTGACCCACCACCTTCCATGCCCAAGCAGTTCCAGGCAGCATCCCTCTTTGGATTGAGCTCTATGGCCTTGATGTAGCACTCCTTCTTGCTGTAGTTCTGGCCATTCACAGGCCCTCCACCTCCGACACCCAACACTGTCCAAGCACCATCATTCTTGGGGTTGAGTTCCAATGCCTTCACGTAGCACTCCTGCTGGCTGTAGTTCCGGCCGCCAACTGAGCCGCCACCTCCAGCACCTAAACAGATCCAAGCATCATCAGTGCTGGGGTTCAGTTCCAAGGTCTTCAGGTAGCACTCCTGCTTGCTGTAGTTCTGGCCATTCACCGACCCGCCACCTGCATTGCCCAACTTGAACCAAGCAGAGTCATCGTTCGGGTTGACTTCCAAAGCTTCCACGTTGCTTGGCTCCATGATGGGTCTTGGGGCGTGCAACTCTGCAACCTGACAACTTCCGGCTTGAGCTTGAGCCAACACAGTCTCTGGAAGCCAGGCCAATGATGCTTAAGTGATATTGCTTGTTGATGAGGATTTACGTTGTGGTTGATTGTTGCCAACAATGGTGAACTGGTCAGATAATACTGGTGGAAAATGACTGATATGTGCGACTATTGACTACGAATGGATGGATGTTGATCATGAAAATCATGCCCATCATGAGGATAGTGCCATGATGAACATTATGATGATGATGATGATGATGATGATGATGATGATGATGATGATGATGATGATGATGATGAAGAAGACGACGACGACGACGACGACGATGATTCTGAAGAGATGAGGACAGTCGTCACAGTGATGACAATGATGATGGCGTCCACGATGTTGACCACAACTGGGAGGATCACGATGGGGATGCCAAAGACAATGACAGGGATGACAGCGAGGATGCTGATTTTTTCCCTCCCATGCATGATGGCCATTTCTTTAGGCACCACATTTTTGCCGTGCCTAAAATGTAGGCGCCAATTTAGGCACAACCTTTTTCTGAGGCCTAACTTCCACTAGCACCTCTCCAGCACAGCAAATTGCTGTAGTACGGTCTTGTCCACAACATTTGTTTGTTGCCTAGAGCACTTGAAAGCCAAATACGGATTGCTTCACGGATAGTATCCCCACCTTGTTGATATTCAAGTTGCAAGTGCAGTTTTGGCATACATGGGGTTGATGATGTATGCTGATGATAAGCACGATGAACATGATGTGATGATGTTGAAACATGACAGTGTTGAGTGGGATGTTGAATATATGATAATGAGAGCGATGATGACTACGACGATGATTCTGGCAATGATGCCGCCGACGGTGATAAGGACGACGTTGACTGCGATGACAACGATAATGATGGTGACAATGACAATGAAGACTACGACGATCAAATTGCGATGAATCAAAAGTGAGAAAATCACGAAATTCACAACCAAATGGACCACCAAATGAACCAAGTGGAGGAATGGATAGACTAGGCCCCCCATGACATCCCATGACATCCCATGGCCGTCAGGCCCTAAGCACCAGGCCGCCCGCCTCGTGAAAGCGTCCAGATTGAGCTGACCACTGCGACCAGTTCTCTTCGATCTGTCCCTGGAGCAGCTGGACGTCGGTCGGCGATGATTCGTGGGGCACCGGTTGGGGACTCCACAAGGGACGCCCGGTGGGTTAAACCAACTGGCATGCTAACCTTGGGTGTGCACGTTAACCAGTTGAATGGTTGTTAACATCCAGGTTAACCTTGGCAACTACTTGGATGTGCACGACTGGGGTTATAACTGGGATAGATCAATGGTAAGAAGCCCTATGAGGTATGTTATAAAGCTTCTACAGCATGGTTAGTGACCAATTACTAAGTGGGAATGCACATCCAAGTAGTTGTGCACATATAACGATCGTTAAATGGCTTATTGACCAACTTCTACCTAGGGGGCCCCACCGTGTACCAGTCTAAGCTTCGGGTCTACACCTTATCTACCTCAAATCTCAAAATGATCCAAATGACGAGGATTGAAGCTGGGATGATGCAACCAACCCGGCAAAGTTACTTGCTGAGCTGACACGTTTGACTCTCTAGAGCTATGTTTATGGCAAACCCCTTGGGATTTGCTGAAGATCGCAACACACACCTACAAATTAGTGATGTTTTTGAATCAGGTGGTTTGCATCATCAGAATTGACCCGGTCTGCCAACTTACCACCACCATAATTGAAAGCTGTAGGCTGCAGCTACTGTTATGGCATTGCCGACATAATTGTTCCATGTTCTCCTGCAGCCAACCAAATGTTGCTAGCCATGGTTTCTCCACTAGCGCTGTTTCGAGCGGAGCTATCCCAGTCCCAAAGGATTGATATACTGATGGCCTTCATATCGAGCTGATTCGTGGTGGTTGTATCATGGTTGTATCTATTTTGCCACACAGTTTATAAACCAACAAATCGAACAAAGGGGTACCACTTTGTCAGAACCATCAGCAAGCAAATACTTACCGAATGAATTTATTTGTGTGTGTGTGGATGAACTATGAGTAGTCACCAACCATGAATCAAATTTCTCAACTACTACAAGTGACCAATACCAACCAGTAATCAACTACCAACCATTACCATCCTTTGCCAACCACTATCAACAACTAACTAGTTGACAGCCACCATCGCCGACCAACACCAGCCACTGGCCAGCATTTGGTTAGAACCCTCCTGGTAGATCTGGTAGCTCCTTAGCTCCTCCCTTTCAACGCCTTCAAAGGGCTAGTCCTGGGTACCCCTGGCTCCAAATCGCTCCCTCCCAACCAACAGCCAGTGACTGATCGCTAACCACTCGAGGTGTTGACGGGGCCTGCCTTACCTAGGCACCTCCCACTGCCAGGGTCAACCCCCGCCCCAGTCCCCGACCTCCCAAAAGGCCACGCGACGTGACAAAGTGGAGGTCAAGGTCCTGGGCGTGGCACTGATGGATGGTCAACTTCAGCCAAGTTCCGGGACCAATTATCACCATTAATAGTAATGGTAACCCAGGATTAATAAACCCCTGGTTGATTAACTAGGGGGGTACCATTCTGACTAGGGGTTTATTTATCCTGGGTAAACATTGGTGAACATTCATTTGTTAGCTGAACATTTTGACCTACTGAACATTCATTTGTTAGCAGCCCTCGACTGTCCGTTCGCGACTTGGAAGTTTCATTTCTACCCATGTCATAACACTCTACGCGCCGCGAGTGACCAAGACCTGTGCATAAAATGGTTGCAAGCGCAGCTGTTGGACACTATCGCCAGGCTTGAGTCCTAAGGGCCGCTTCCCAATCCAGTTCCTGTCATTAGTCAATAAACTCGCATGTTCGTATTGAACATGACTGAAGCCATCTATGGTTGGATCAGCCCACTGAAAAGTGAGCTCTGCTCCCGCACCTCAAATCTGATGCCACTGCGAGCTCTTCCACCTGACACACCCTTGGGATCCCTTGAGAGCCGGGCATGCCTTCCTTTCTACCTATCTACATTGAAAGCTGTAAGCAAAAAATAGTGCTTCCACCCAGCACGGGTCTATCTGCTTGTAGCAAAATTATTGTGGTATCCATGGCATCCATGACTCATTCGCTATCAAATAGCTCATGCTTCTACAACTCTGACTTGGATTTTCTCATTCGGATGAACCAACAAGCTGCTCGGATGAACCATCAAGCTGCCATGGGTAGCAGCCATGCCATGCCTGTGCCAGTAGCTCAGTCTCCTGTTCCTTGACGCTGGCGGAAAATGCCTGGTGCCACCGGTGACCATCTTTGGCTGCTGGGTGCAGTTGTCGCTGCAAAGCTGTGTAATTATGCATCTTGATGATATAGTA
This sequence comes from Symbiodinium kawagutii, assembly GCA_009767595.1. Taxonomy (NCBI): domain Eukaryota; class Dinophyceae; order Suessiales; family Symbiodiniaceae; genus Symbiodinium; species Symbiodinium kawagutii. The sequence continues at coordinate 159,046 of VSDK01019664.1, read as the reverse complement.
TGGTATAGTATGATATAGTATGGTATATTGTGGTGTAGGTATAGTTATGTGCGTCTAGGCATCGAAATTGATTTGTAGACAGAAAATGGAAATAGATTCAACCAGTGGTCACCGAATCATACCGGCGAGATTGCTGGTGATGACCGTACTATGCTGGATCCACCTGGTTTGGCAAGTTGGCAAATTGGTGGCTGGGGCAATCCATGCTACGAGTCACAGCTGGTGCTTTCACATCAGGCGAGCCAAGATTCATGGACCTCCCAATGGCGAGCTTAATCAAACTCAGCAGCAGCCAACCAAAAGGGAAGTAGCACTCATATCACTTATCAATCAAACTCAAACAGCATTGGACAAAAGTTCACCACATGGATTGACATCAGTACCATCAACAATGCTTAGCCACATGG
>VSDK01019664.1:105670-158629 GCA_009767595.1 Symbiodinium kawagutii | reverse complement strand
ATCAGTCCTGGTTGGTTCCCATGGCACCACGGCTGGTGCACCACAGCCCAGCACCTCACAGATACTTTGCAGATCTTCCTCTGCCCGGGCGATGCGCAGCAGACCCGTCTTGGGGTGCCTGGGCGGTGGTTGCGAAGCGCGGTTCGGCCTGGGTACGCCTGGCTGTTCAACGGCAGTGGAAAGGTCAACGGCTATGGGAATTTTATGGAATTTTCAGGGTCTGAAGTTGACCAGGTGACCTTTCCATACCTTTCCAATATGGTGGGAACATGTTCTGAAGCTGAAAGATCTTCCGGTACATCTTCGATCTTCGAGAAGTTCAGCCAGCAGAGGGTCGTGGGCCCATCATCAGCCAGCCAAACCTGAGACTCATATATTGGTGCTCAATGATTTTCACAATCTATGTTCTATGTAACCATAGGTACTCAACAAGGTGTTTCAATATCGATGTTCAAAGGTCAGGTTCGAGAGTTTTATGGACTATGTGAATCGATCCAAACCAACTTAGAAATCGTTTTCGTTTGAACAAAGTTTGCATATGCTACATCAGTATGATCATACATGCGATCTATTCATCTATGCATGCCTGTCAGGTTCTGCCTTACACTGACCCCAGCGCCAAGACGCCTTGGCATCAGAAGTTACATGAACCGATCACACCGGCATGTCGAATCGGCATTCATTGATTCCACCAACTCGAACCTTGCACCGACACCGCTCAATCTACCAATGTATGCCCTTTCAGAATTCAATTTGTTTCTGCCCTGCAATCCGAAAAATATGCCGTCAAGCATCCAACCTCCCCAAAGTCATTGGGGAAAATGACAAATGCGAATCAAACCAACAACCAGATTCTTAACCATAATCATCAACCACTGTCAACCATTATCATCCATCAACAAACCACTATCAGCTATGATCATCCATTGTCAACCATTATCAACCCTAATCCAACCACTATCAACCCTGATCATCCATCAAGCATCCATCAATCAACCATCAAAAACTGTCAAAAACCACAGCCTACCCTTCCACTTAGCTTTATAGTAGGTAACCAGCTGGTTGCTACCAATGTTTTTTAGGACAGGCCACCAGCCGCGACAAACGTCCGAGACATCACAGCGGCGCCGTCGGCCCACGGGGCGCCCCACGGGCTGCCGGGAGAGTAGTCCTTCGCACGTTCCCGGAAGGCTTGGATCGCTTCCGAGGCCTAGCAACGGGGCGGCTGCCCACCGGTGCTGGTGAGTCATGGTGGATGTTGTGTTGCCAAGGCCTCGGATTTGCCATGAGTAAGGGTTGATTGGTAAAACTGCTTTGAAATCAAGAGTTTGATAGGTCAACCAGCTGTGTCTATAGGACAACCAGCCATTTCTATAGGTCAACCAGCCATTTCTACAGGAAAACCATGATAAACCAGCTATTTCTATAGGTCAGCCAGCCAGCCATTTCTATATGTCCACCAGCCATGTATAAATGGCGCATCTTCCATGCCACGGTTGGTGAGTTGCCCAGGGTCGAGCCCACAGCGCCCAGGGCGCCGCGCCTGCGCCCGAATCTGGGCTCGACAGCTCTCAAGCGCAGCGGCTGTGCCTGAGAGATGCGAATGGCGGATCTGAATGGTTGATACAAATGGTAGTAGAATGATTTCAGTGATGGTTAGTGATGGTTAGTGGTGGTTAGTGGTGGTTTGAAACATGGTGAATGGATGTTTATGCTACTGGTTTGGTATTTCAGTCATGGTTAGTAGATGATTTCAGTAATGGTGAGCATTTTAGTATTCGGATCTAGTGACGGTTTCAGTAATGGTTAGTGACGGTTTATACATGGTTAATGGTACTGGTTCATGATGGGTGATGCTAGTAGTATCTAGTAGTGGCTCAAATGCTAGTAGTTGCTACCATTCGCAACCAAATTATATAATCATGCGCAAGAATGGTGAACAATGGTTGGTGATGGTTAGTACTGGTTGATGATGGTTGATGAAGCAAATGATCGTGATGCTGATTGATACTGGTTAATGATGGTATTAATGGTCTGCTAATGAGGCTAATGGTGGTTAGTGATTGTTATGATGATGGTTGATGAAGGTTATACTGTTATAGAGGTGATCAACAATGATTATGATATTGATGCTTAACAAGTCATGGGTCAAGTGATGGTCCGTGATGGTTAGTATATGTTCGCATGGTTAACCAACCTCGGCGATAACAATTAATGACCAACTAGCAATGGTTGATAAGGGCTCATTGCTTGGGAATTCACGGTTGATGAAGATTAATGATGAATATTGACAAACCATCATCCGTTTGACCGTTGGAGATGACTCATCATCCCATTTTGGGGTTGTTTCATGTGGATCTCCTCCTGGTGATCTCTGGATGCCATGGATCTGTGGACACAACTTGCAGCTTTGACATCCAGGCGATGGTTGGCAGTGCCGGCATGCCATCTGGTTGCTTCGATTTGTCCAAGAAGTGGGATGCAAAATAAGGGTTCTCCAAGTAAAATAGGGGTTCTCAATAATAGGGGTTCTCCAAAATTGGTTTGCTTATCAATAAATCAATAAATGAATGTTTCTCAAAATAGGGGTACAGCCAAATCACCTCATAATAAGAGCCCCATGGTACTAAACCAACCATTTTTGGGTGTTCCCCATTTCAAGAAATCCCCGAATGATCAATCATCCTTTTAACGTTGATGTGTAGTCAACAACAACAACACCAACAAGAACAGGGGACGGTTGAACCATCAACATCCAACGATGATACAGAATATTACCGCAAACAACCACCAGCAATGGCAATGGCGGAAAATACTCAACGCATTAGTAACGCAACCAACAAGCCTCCACTCTGCTCCTAGCACCATGGCTGCAAAAGCGGACCACGATGGCGACCGAACTGCCATCATTTGCATGCCATCGAAGGCCTAGAAATGGCCGTCGTCGTGGCCAATAAGGCTGTTCCCATTTTTGGATTTGATGAGCCATCGTTAACCACCAGTGATTACTATTCACCGTTATCATCCACTATTGTTCTCTATGCCCCTATTCTTAACCATTGCAAACCATTACCACTATCGTCCATGTTTGACCATCTATAAACCATTTTTCACCATTACCATTTTTCCTATCTGTCACCCGTTTAGCAGCCAGTTAGCCACAAACAATAGTGATCAACCATCAAAATCTTCATGTCCATGCTGTGACTAAAAATAAGGGAACCAATCAAATAATTGCCACCTCACCATCATTCAACCATTCTTAAACCCACCATTCTGCGATTCCACACCATGATTAACCATCAAGTCAGCATTTACCAACGATTATCAACCATTCATGAACCCTAGTGACCAATCTTAGCCATCAACAGACCACTGACGGTTCATTAAGCAACCTTTGTTAAGAACCATTAATCAAATACTATTCATTAACCATCCACAGACCTTAGCAACCATCTAACCATTCTTACTACTAGTTGCGGAGATAGTTTGGAACTTGCAAGCTAATTATCCATCAAATTGACCATTGACATCCAACGGTTTGCCCTCTACAGGTGTCGGCTCCAGTAACCGTTGCATCAGTATTACTTATTAATATTTATAGAAATAACTCATAAAAATCCCACCATTGCGAACAACCGCTGGCCACCTTAGATCATGATCTGCCCCTTGCAACTGGGTCACCTCCAGTGCTCGCACTGCCACTTTGGGGTCCGTCGCTGGCTTCGGCCTACGCCGTGGCAAGCGATGGGTCAGATTCAGTGCCAAATGGGGAGCTGATGAATAAGGTGATCACAAGTGTGATCACGACGGTTTATGATTCATATAATTGCTGATGGGTTAATTGACTGTTTCATGAGGTGTTTTTTTCAAGGTGATCATAAGGGTTTAATGGGTTGATAATCAACCATTAGCTAATTAAACGTTAATTGACTGTTTCATCATGTAATCATACGGGTTTGGAATGGGTTTAGCCTATCATGCTCAATCACCACCCTACACTTGGGATTCTGATCAATGGAATTCATTTTCATGTCCCAATTGGACATCACCCGACCATTATGGAAATAATCCCTAACAGTCATCCAAAGGTTATGTTGCCTAAAATGGGATATTTACCAACCCCTGGGAATCCAATGGGTTAATTGACCATGCTATCAATGGTCAAATGATCAATGGATCAATGATCAATGGTTTAATGGGTAACCAAATGACCATAAGGTGTAGCAAGTCTTGGTTCAATGGATTAATTGATGGTAGGGATCAATAGTTGCAATAACCATGGGCTTCATGATGATAGTTATACATAATATCAATAAGTCCGATGCCAAACCATACGAGCTAATTCACCGATAGATGGTCAATTGGTTAATTGATGTTGACTGGTTGGTGTCTTCAGTTGCTTAAAAACTTAGCCATGGATTCTTCATGGTTGGCAAGGGTTTTTTGATCGTCCGTGTCACCAAGAATGCATGTGGAACCACGCAACAACAGTGGACAAGATTCAATAGACAAACAATGCTGATTTGCAGTAGTTAGCAACCTAGTCAATAATCAACACATGGTTCAACAAATCTAAGAAATGATCTTGACCAATGCTTGTCAATGGATATCTTCCGCTGATCAAACGTGGTTATGAATTGCTAACGGTTGGTGATTGGTGAAGCCTTGGTTAGTAGCCAATTGATACAAGTGCTCATATAATCAGTGTAGAAAAATGTTCGGTTAGTAGCTGTGATTTGGTTCAATTGATCAAGATAGTGAAGATGGTTGGTGATTGGTGAAGCTGTATCAGTATCATTTAATTGCAAAGTGCTTGCACACATTTGGCCAGACCTTGCCAAACACTTTCTGGTAGCTGCTAGATGCTAGTTGGCGCTTGCTATGCCATTCGATGTGTGCATAGGCAAAGCAAACACATACATGTAGTTTATAGATGGTCAACATCATTTGGCTTCCCGATCCAGCGGCCATTTCAACATGCTCTGAGCCATCCAGGTGGTTTTGTCGCATCACAAATGTCTGCAGCGTGTGGCTGCTGTGTAGCTGTTGTGGTACCTGCATAATTTACATATTGACAAAAAATATCAAAAAATACGTTCATGATGCATAGAGAAATCCGTTCATATGCATACGGTTAGTCATTCGAAGTCACCAATCTTACCTAGCGCTTGCCAGGGGCTAGCGATTGCCATGGCTTGTGGGTCCCTGGGGGAGCTGAGCCATGAGGTACTGAAGCTACTCGCCGCTGAGCCTTCGTCATGAGTATGCTAGTGGTTATCAACACCGCCACCACCACCACCACCACCAGCAACAACAACAACAACAACAACAACAACAACAACAACAGCGGTTCACACTGGTTTATGATGAGTAATGATGGTTAAGGATGGTTAAGAACATGGTGGACCCAGCTCTAAATGAACCATCACTTTAGTCATGGAGAGCTGGTGTTTCACCATCAAAGGTCGGGGGCTTGTTGAAGTGGAGCGACCACTGTTGGTAGCTTGTGCTCTGGCAAACCCAAACCAGTTAATCGAGTTTAATGGTAAGAAGAATTCATGAAGCTACCAAGCATGAAAACAAGTCTATGTACACAGTTTTTTCATGATACCTCCAAAAATATCCCAAACAAATCACGTGCATTTCCCACCCACAGACCTATGCCATGGGCGGCCCGGGCTGGTCTCGCACCGTACCACCGTGACACCGGTGTGACAGCTCGGGCCTCCAGCAAGCGCGTCACGGCCGACAGCTCGGATGTGAGCGCGCCGACACGACGCGACTCGGACAGCAGCATGGAGTACCTCGTCGGATGCGGAGAAGGTGATGCCGTGGCCATGGTGTTGGCATGCAACAAACGAGGCAGCCTGATGGTTAATTGCATATTTAACCATACTTGTGAATTATGGTTATTATGACATCATGGTTTTTAACCATCACCATTATTAACAATTCATTAAGTATTATAACCATCATGTTTGTTGGCATGCAATAAAGAATGGTTACCAACATGATCGTCAATAAAGGTTATGATGGTGAATAATGATGGTCGTAATGGTGGTAATCGTTGACAATAATGGTTATCCAGTATAGTGGTTTTGAATGATGGTTGATAATGGTTAACTATGATGATGTACTACTACTGGCAATAAGTTATAATGCAACAGGCCTTCATTTAAACGAGGCAGTTGGGCTTAAACTTATACTGGTGTTTAATGACGGTTATAATGGTTAATAGTGGAACCTACTGTGGTCAACTATGGTGATGAATTACTATGTAATAATGCATGTTGGTCAAATGATTTTGGCAGCAAGCAGTTGGTTTCAATAATGGTTAAATAAGAACCGGTGTCATGCTTGCTTAATATCTATTTAATGGTTGACCATTGTATTGATAATGTTTAAATGAGGGTGATGCGGTTTATAGCAAGAACGGTTTAATGGTTAGTTATAGCTTAATCATGCTTAATAATTCATATTATTCTGGTCAATATTTGTGATGGTGGCCAGTATGCAGTATGCAACCATTTTACTGCGATAGCATCGGTAGTATAAAAGATTAACTGTGAAAATAATGGCCATGACATTGCCTCATGGTTGATATACTGGTTGATACCGTTAATTACGGTCAACAATAGATGCTATGATGATTAATAACGGTGGTATTGGCCAGTATGCTGACCAGTCCGCGAACCGTTGCTGACCTTTCTACCAACCAGTATTGTATCCATATTAAATTCCATAATCATTGAGCACTATTCCAGCCAGTACATCAACCATTAAGCAATTTCATGGTCAATATGGCAATGGCATCGCGACCATTCAGCATCATTGAAGCCAGCAAAACAACCATTATATGCACTCACCACTGTTTGCCCTTGTTCTAACCAACCTATTGACCAAATTAAGACCATGATTCGTTAGCATATCAACCAATACATGGACAAGTGGCCAGCATATCAATCAGAGTGTTGTGGTGACTATGATTGGAAACCATACCTGGTGACTTGTGACGACACACATGGACATTCACAATTGCACGCTTAAATATGCAACTATATATAATATGAGGTATTTTCCGGCCAGCCACGTAAATCTGCTGAGGGGGGGTAATCATCAACCACCACTAGCCATTATTATTCTTAGTTGTTCTTCACCGGCATCATGACAAACCAACCACTAGCTTCATCAACCATCATCATTCAGTACCAACCTTCCCCAATCATCAATTACAGTTCATGATGGCCAGCATGATGGCCAGCTGTCAACCATCAAATCATTCAACCATCAATAACGGAAAGTGATGGCCAACCATCATTAGTCACAAACCAAATACATGATGTTGAGCCATTTTTCCCCAGTACTTAACCATCATTAGCCATCACGAGCATTCACCGTTCATTAACCATCATTAGCCACCATTAGTCAATCATTCACCAACACTATAACCATCTATAACCACCAGCACCCAGTGGTATCAACCATCAGCTCAGCTAAGAGTTATCCCAGAGTAAGATTCCCCATTCCCTGACTCTCCAAGTACAGGTAATGGAGGTCCTAATAATCTGCCCAAGCACAGTTTTGAAAGGATTAACTAGGGATTAACCACTCTTAACCAGTGATTTCATCAAACAAAAACGCCCAAGTCGTCATTCCTCGCAGCTGCTTGACGCGCACAATCGCTCAGCCGCGGTTAAGGCTTCATGCTTGCTACGCCTCACGGGTGAACTGTGGGAGCCCTCCATGGGGTTTAGAGGTGGCACGGGCTAGGATGGGCTATGGCATGGTGAACCCTGGTAGCATGGTGAAGGTAAGCAGTTAGCAGCCATGGGGCTGCAAGTCCATGTTGGTAAAGATGAGGCTCACAAGTAGATGGCTCACAAAGCATGATCTAATCATGGGATGTCGAATGGCTGATGAATTCGGCGATGCAAATTTGTCACCATGGCTCCAAGTATTAGATATTAATCTCGGATCACTTTCTGATCCCGGAACACATTCCTAAAATCACTGGGTTGCTTGATGGGAAAATCTCCGTGAAACCTCTGTTTCAACCGGCAATTCTGAAGGTTTCCTCTCGGTTTTTCCAGAAACACTTCTGGGGTAAAAAAGCTATAGCTGACTGTTCAGCCACTCGAGGAAGACCAAACAAAGGACTTCACCCTGATTTGGGCCCCACAGCGACCCACGCCGGGACAAGCAGCCAGGGTCCAAATTGCTTCCACCAGCTTCAAAGGATATGGACACCCCAGTTCACGCCCTGCAATCCCCTCCAGTCAGATTACCAACCAGTGTTCAGAGACACAGGTGCCATCATCATACGTCGGTGCATACTTCTGACTGTGACCAGAATCTGCACCTCGTGGAGGTGGTCGCCAGCCAAATGGAAAGAGGACCCCCGGACCCAAAGAAACACGGCAGCCCAACCCGGGCTTAGCCAGGGAAAAGGCAAGCCGAGTGTGGGAATAAATGGGGCCCGAATGCAACCAGTTCTTAACCAACGAAAAACCACCACAAACCAGTTTCATTAGCCAGTACATGACGGTAACTTGTGATGCTCCGATGCTTAACCCCTGTGAGCCATTGTCAATCAATAAACCATCGATGACACATCTTCGATAATTGAACCAGTTGTTAGTCAACCATCACCTTAGCCATCAGTTGACCAGCAACTAAGCTACTTCACCATCGCCATCAACAAAGTATCTTTGACTATCATTTCGCCATTCATTCACCACCACTTCACTATCAATTTGGCACCATTGAATATATGAAATCGCCAATGACTTACTTCACCATCGTTGCCCACCCTCGATCGCCCTGGGATTGTACCAACCTTGGCAGCCCAGCGCCCCCCCGCCCTTGGCGCACCAGCAGCACCAGAGCTGCCGGCTGAGGTCTAGAAGCTCCGCGCTGGGCGAGCCCTGGAAGGTGGTCAAGAACCGTGGGTTTTAGCAACCGCTTATAGGTTCAAAACATTGTTAAGCAATGGTTTGGTTTGGGCGTTTTTTGCTATGCAAACCATGTCAAAAAATAGGGCTTTACACACTATATGGTTTATTAGATCCATGGGCTTAGTAGATCTTATAGGGTAAAAATGTTAAAAACACATGGGTATGTCCCACAGTATAAGCTGCCTAGGTGGTTAGTACTTGGATGTGCACAACTGGGGTTAGAACTGGGATATAGCTATGGTATGCTATGGTAAATAGCCCTATAAGGTACTCTACGGGGATAAAGAGCTCCAGGGGGAGCTCTAGGGTGGATAACAGCCAACAAACCTGGGTTGATTGATGGCTGGTTGATGGCTGGTTTTGATGGCTGGTTGATTGCTGGTTGATGGCTGGTTGATGGTCAAAGTGATAGTTTATTCATGTTTATTCGTGGTTTCATGGTCAAACTGATGGTTAAGCGATGGTTAATTGATGGTTAACTGAGGGTTGATTAATGTGGTTACAAATAATTGCCGTTAATCATGATTGACTATTCACATCCATGGGTGGATCCAAGTAGGCACGTACACATATCTGGACATTTTACATTTTGGCATCTGTATATCTAGGCACAAGTCCATTCACACTGCTGTAAACACGCACAGGCCGATGCTTAGATCGATGAGCAAATCGATAGATGTATAAACCAACCATCAATCAACTTCAATCATATTCAACCAGCAATCAAGCTACAAGTAGGTTCCCTCTGATCGTGGGTGACTATCCTGCTGCTAACCATCAACCATGGCACCAACACAGCACCAGCATGGCCTCCAGGGAGAGAAACTCCAAGGTGGAAGACCTGATGGCAGCCATGACAGCACTGGGCGACTGCGAGCATTGGTTGGGGTAGGTCCCTGGGTGAGAAATGCCGTTGCTACCAGGGCCGAAATGGTTGATGACACTGGCCCAACTTGGTACAGTTGGGTCCCTACCTGGTCATGATGGAAACAAGCTGGGAGGATCGCTCAAGAAACAACTGACATTGCCAATGGAGATTGCGATGGTGTGGCTACCAACGAGACGATAACCTTAAAACCCTTGTATAACGAGAACCAAAACATGAAATGCAGTTGTCATTCTACAAACACTTCAAGCAGTTGCTTGCCCAACCCTACCTTTCCAGTTACCTTTATAGTAGGTAACCAACCCTAAAAAACAATGGTAGCAACCATCTGGTTACCAACGATTTCAAGGCAACTGGAAGGGTAGGGCAAGCTAAAGAACACCCTCAACTTTTCCGCTTGGGCGAGTTCAGCTCTGCATCCAGGTAGGGCCATCAACTTCAAAGCCTTGTCCTGCCAAAAGGACAGCCATGGACCCTAAGCTCGCAGCCTCAGGCGTTGAAACACTTGCCTCAGCATCAGCAGTCACCAGTCATCAACACCAGCACCAGCACTCAAAAAACTATTTCACTTTAGAATATGTTTTTACAGTTCTATATCTAGAAGTGCGCACATCTATATGTATATATATATATATATGCATCGATATGTAGATAAGAATGAATGTATGTGTGTGTACAACAACAAGTAACTAGTAGCTGCCCTACTTAGAAATCAATTTAGCGAACTAGGGGGCCCATCTTAAGCAAGACCATCTAGTGAAGTGCTGAGGGGTGTGCCAGTCAGGGGAATTCGCTCAAGTGAACATGTTCTACATTTCGATACATTTCGATGGATTTCATGCACGGAAGGATACGGAAGGCTGGCTCAGGCCTACAAAACGAACATGTTTTCCTACCAAATGTGACTATTCAGCTAGCCAGTATATTGCACAACGCTTAGAACGACGGTGACGCAAAATCCACGTTAGTATTGCTGGGTCTTGATACTGCAAATCACCAACCATATGTTTGAACCTGACCGCGCCAAGTCCAATTTCTGGGCTACATCATGCACATAAGTGCTGCTATGTCCACACTAGTGGTGACAATCATCATACCACCCACATCTTTGCTGGTGATTTTGTCGTGTTGTTCCCCGATTACTGGTTACATCGTTCAAGTACTGTCATATCATTCTACAACCGACCTTCGGTTGTTACTGTACATCATCCCAATCCTGCTGCATCATCACAGCATTGGTGACATCATGCGGGTGGATCCCTGTCTGTCACGTTCTCCCCATGGTTGATAGCTACTGTCGCTTTTGCCGATCCTTCTCCAACCATGAAATACCAATCCCATAACCATTTTTAATGATCATTAATATCGATGCCTATTGGATTGGTAACTAGCCAGTCTTAGCTATGCTCAATATCGATGCCTATTGGTTAACCAGGTATATTGAATGGATTGCCAATATCCACAAATGACGTTTGTCAACATCGGTGCCTATTGTTCATCAAAAAAAGAGTTCAAATTGTTGAAAACTGAATCAATGTGTCTCAGCTGATTTTTTCATATGTTTCATAAAATGTTCATCATATTGTTCATCAAATGTTTCAATATGTTTCAACTGAATCATTTTTTGGCTGGTAACTTTGCTCATGGCTGATCTCCAAACAATCATGGCTCATTGTCCATAAAAACATGGCAGTGCCACGCAACCCTGGCTGGCTCAAACAGTTCCAACAGATTCAGATCTCGAACAAACCTATGTATGCAAATATGTTCACATAACTTCGCGCGGGCATGTGAACATTCGACGCAATCAACACCTGCCAACAAGCTAGTGGGCGCTGCCCCGTGATATCCTCCAAGTCAAAGTCAAAATCAAAAGGTAGATACCAACATATGGCTGTGGGTCAAAACCCTGTACCCCTGGTTCTTGATCACTAACCATTGTTTTTGCCATGCTGGTCAGTTGGTTAATTTTGACCCATAACCATTTGCCAACGCATATCCCAGGCACCGTCAAAATTTGGATCATGCGTCCACCCTGGGTGCTGGGTCTCCCTGCATACCTCGCTGGCCCACCTCTTTGATGCCCCTGCCGAGTGGCTGGGGATTATGGCAAGCTATGAGATGGTTCACTGATGGCTACTTGATGGCTAACTGATGGTTCATGATGGCTACCCTCCGGTAAACTAACATGGCAATGGAAAATCCACGAATTATTGATGGTTTCCCAGGGTTTCTCTACAAAATATGGTGATTTTCCATTGCTATGTTAGTTTACCAGAGGTACTTGATTTTTTTCGACATCTAATGACGGTTCACTGATTATGAACTGATGGGAAAACAATCGTTCACTGACAGTGAACCGATGGCCAAATGGTGGCTACTTGATGGCTAATCATGGCTCACAAGGATCCGCAAAAGTCATGGGGTGAGCAGGGTGGGCAACCATGATGATAACTTCATTGGCCACTTTTTTTTTGTTCGGGCGTCCAGAGGGTTTGCCCTAATCGTATCCCATGCTTTGCAGAAGGATAATCACATAGCAGGAAATGATGCAAAATGATGAAGGAAAGCGCCACAAACTCACTCGCTATACAATCGGAGCGGCATCACTGCTACAGTCCACTGCCACGTATGCGACCGCATGCCTTTTTGGCGGCCCAAATCGTAGACTGTGAGCGACACTCACACATCGTAAGGAGCATGCATCCATGGGCAAGAGGAATTTGGGTAGAGCCACGTTTTCCCCAACTTTGCGGCCAGGACCTGACAATTGGCTAGGTTGGCACTCTGGTGTCAGACGGGACAAGGGCTGCGCCTCCAATTGCTGGATGCGTCCCTTGAGTCCGTTGATGGCCTCCGTCTGTTCTACTTGTGTGCGCGAATTTGCCCGCAAATTTTCAAGCGTCTCCTCGCACTGCTGCATGTACTGCTGGATGCGTGACTCAACTAGATCCTCAATACGTTGCACATTCGCTAGGGCGTTAACACACATGGACTGCATCAATGGATTCCCTGATGTCGGAGCGGTAGGCTTCGCATGTTCGCTTTGTGTTGGCGTCACCGTGCTAGAGTTCACTTCAATGGGTTGACTTGGATACCTCTGCATGGTTGCTGGCATCCTTTTCGGCTTCACTCCTGCAAGAAGGACGAGAGCTCGATCCAGATGCACTCCAACTTCGATCAGATGCATCCGCTTAGCCACCTCGATCAGATGCATCCGCTTAGCCACCCGACGAGCAAATCCCACACATGAGATGAGTTTCTGTTCTGAAGAGGCCATAGCTTCATTGGCCACTTGGTCTCATTATTAATAGCCGGTTGATTGGTCACATGTCCAGTACAGCTGCTGGTGTCGCGAAACGGCTGGAAAAAAATCAAAAATAGGTTGATATTATCAAGTTAGAGCGGTTGCCTAGCCAGTTTGCGGTGGCCAACCGGACGTACAAAGATTGGCCACCATCTACCATGAACACCTGCTCATGTGTCTTGAGAACTCTGTGAAGAAGTGCGCGCGCAGCCAGCTGGCAATGAAGAAAGGCAAGCATAGAACGTGCGAGAAACTGAACGTGCAGATTCATCTATTATGACAATGACTCAATGAAAAAAACAGTTGAGCTGATCATTATTGATAGATTGATGGTCAATATTGCAGTGTAATTGCTGCAAAAAACAAACATCAATGATCATTTTCATCATAGATACCATCATTCACTAACCATCAACACCGCCCATGATCGTACTCATCAGACCAGCCTGGCCCCTCCCAACTTGTCGCACCTCACCACATGCGTGGCTGGAGTCAAGGCTGTGTCCAAATCGGTCCTTCCACAGCAGAGCTTCAGTGCTTGCATGTCTGCAGGTGCCCCTGCGACCCTGGCTGTTCACATCCCATAGCTGAGCAAATCCCAAACTAGTCTGGCTCTGGGGATCTGAGATACAAAGTGGGCCCCCCTGGTTATAAGTTGACCAATAAACCATTTAACTAGCTAGTTACATCTACCATCTACCTGGTAGTTGCCCTAGTTACGTTCGTCCACTTAGCTGACTAGAGGGGCCCACCTTGTAACCAAGGATCTTAACTAGTTTATCCAATGATACCTATGGTTCACCAGTCCTTAGGATGGTTAATGGCTAACGCTTGATGGTGACCCACCACCTACTGAGACCTCCCATGATACCTTGGGCCATTGGGGACTCAGAGGTCCAAGCCACGATGGTAACAGGGAAAACTATGGTGCTACCCCCAACCATTCCCACGTAATCGCGGGAAACTCACCAGCGAACTGGGCTTTCACCATCTTTTGCACAATCCCATGTTTTTTTTTTTGGCTGGGGAATCACGATGGGTTCGCCCTACCACTCACTCCGAAATTCAAAAGGGGATGAGTCGGATGAGTGGATATGAGGTGCTGGCTTAAGCACAATCCCATGTGTACTGTGTATCTCAGTGGTGTCGCTCATGCGTTAATAGCCCATCTGGGACTTGATGGCTGATCATTGATGGCGTCCCCATGGACTGCTGATGCCATGAAATCAATGCCAACAGTTGATCGATTCGTTCGGACTACAGGCGTTTTTGCTGATGGCTGACCTATCAAGACTCAACCAGCCATTCGTTTCTTAGCAATTCCCTAACCATTTCCTTCTCATCAAACTTGTTCGCCAGCCTACTTGCAACTTGTAACCCTATGATTACGCCTTAATTTTCCTAAGTTGTAACCCTTTCATCACCTTCACGTTTTTAATATGTTCCCAACAGTTGTTTGTAAAAATGAACCATTTCCCTACTTGTAACTTGTACCCCTGTTAATCCCTTGATTTTTTCCCAACAATTGGCAGTGGGTCAAAACCCTGTACCCCTGCTTCCCCTATCATTAACCATTGTTTTCCTTATGATTTGGTTGGTCAATATAAGCCATAAACTTGATGGTTGATATTGACCCATAGCCATACATAGCTGGTATATCCCTATAGTTGCTAGTTGTTATCCCCTACTATTAACCATTACTCAGCTAGTTAACCACTGGTTGGTTGCTTAATATTGACCCATAGCCAATTGTTCCCTACTAGCGCCATGATTGTTGGCTAAGCTCATGGCTGAACCATCAGCTGGCGCCTGGCGAAGACCAACATCTCAGCCAGGTGGACCGCCATCTGCTGCGCCCTGGGGCTGGGTCAATCATGGCAGGCTGGTCTCTTCGAAAGATTTGTTTTCAAACAAATTATCTTGAGTTTTTCATGGCAGCTGGTATCTTCGAAAGATCTTTTCGAACCATGATTAAACCATTGGTTTAAATCATTGGTTTTCATGATAATCATGATAAACTGGTTTAAATCATGGTTTAAATCATTGGTTTAATCATAAACCGTTGGTTTAAATCATTGGTTTTCAAACAAATTGCAAATCCATGATTTCAGCTGGTCAAAGCCTCTCCCTCATAGGGTTGATTATCATATTTGGTCTCTTCGGGAAATACCCATGATCCACGATTGTCAACCCTAGGAGGCAGGCTATGACCGTTTATCACACTTATAAGCATCTGTAAAGGTAGGTTTAACCCAGCTGGGGTCAACCCTATAAGCGGTAGGTTATAATCCTCATGATTGTGGATATCGAGGTCGCTGGTAAAAACATGCAAAAACTGGTCAATCCTGGCCGACGATTGCCGGTAATGATGCGGTCCAGAATGGTACCGCACACCATGGCCCATTCAAAGATATACATTTTACCTCCCCACCGGAAACCAGCCTTTTGGGATCTTTTGGGCATGAGATGGCATGAGTTTCTCTTTATAGATCTGTTTATCCATTTCATACGCACTAGGGAAGCTGGGAAACGAGCTACAACTGGCACCACTGCGACCCAGGTGCTACCAGCCACAGCTGGAGTGCCCCTCAGCTTCGGCCGCCGCCCAGCGGCCTCTCAGCTGCCACAGCGGCATCATGAAGCGCGCCCTTCTGACGGCCCTGCCGAGCGCTACGCCAAGGTGGACCCGCGGGACGCTACGCCCTGCGGGTGCGATGTACCGGTGATGAACGGTGAAGGAGTGGTGAGTCATGAGGGGATGAATGTCGTTGGTCCTTGGTCAGGTGAACAGTGGTTTGGTGATGAATGAATGCTTAGAGATGGTTTGTCTAATGGGTGCTCACTGGTTCATGAGTGCTTAGTGACTAGTGATGATGAATCCATGGTTGTTTGATGGGAGGTGGCTGTTATTCTATGAATGAATTGTCGGAGATCGAATGGCTTGCTACTTTACAAGCGACTGTAATCCTAAAGTGGTTGGGTGAACACAAGCAGTTATCACCAGCTATATAACAAAAACCATCAAAGACCAATACTAACCGAGAACTAGCCAGTGATAAAGAAACCCTGGAATGCCAACTTTGGATCAATAAACTGCTGGTTGATTAATAAGGGGCCCCAAAAAACAAACTGCTTTCCCATCAAAATTCTGCCCCCCCAAGTGATAAACCTAGGGTTTCTGTTCATCCGGGGTTTGCATTACAAGGTGGGTGAACTACCCCAGCTACGAGCGGCAAGGGCATGCAAGGGCATGCAAGGGTGTGCCCAGCGCCTCTCCATCAGGACCTGCCATGGCTGACGGAGGGCCAGGTGGATCTTCACGCAACGAGAGGGTTTCAACGGATGAGTTTGCCACGATGTTTCGTGCATTTTCCACGTTGTTCTATTTGTTTCCGTGACTTTTGGCTACTTTCATGCATTTGATGTGTGGTTTCCATCATTCTCTTTTTTGGAGCATCTGGAAATGTAGTAGAAGCAGGTACGGGGACCCCCCCCCCCCCACAAATACACTTTAAGACATAAGGGATGTGCCACAATAATCACTGAGTTTGTCCCACATATATCGAGCGCCATTCACTCCTTGGATGTGCACCCCCACGTAGCAACTGCTTACTAACCATTGCTACCTTACAGGGCTGTTTGCCATGATTAAGACCCCAATTGCACGTCCAAGTATTAACTACCTGATTCACTGGAACATGACCATGCGGTAAGGGTACGGGTTATCGTTGCAAGCTCCATGACAGACTTATAATTGAGTCTGCCCTCGTAAACCTTCTCCGCCGGCCATGCTCCCAGAATTGCCTACGTTGAGACATGGAAAGCCATGGCAAACCTACCAACAAAAGCCCAGAAACCAACAAGGCTAGTGGCTAAAAATAAGTCATAGGCTATGACTCTGACACCTCCTATCAATGACCAGTTGACTTGAAATGATTCTACAAGCAACTGGTGCTGGTTTCTATCCTCCATTCTCCGTTACCAAGCGTTACCAGCCTTAACCACACCCAACCAACCAATCAACCAACCAACCAACCACCCAACCAACCAACCAACCCACCCACCCAACCAACCACACCCAACCACCCAACCAATCAGCGTACCAGGTAGCTTCTCCATGGTGCCACCTCCCGCCGCGCCTAGGAGCCCTTCATAGGCAGCCCCTGCCAGGGCGGAAGCCACCGAGGCAGCGCTACTGAAGGGTGTGAGCCTGGGCACATGGATTGGTGAGGACCAAGAACCATGAGTAGATACCTATGGTGAACCTAGAGTTGTAATACATGGTTGGTATGTAACGGTTATAATGATTGTATTGGTTCCAATGGTAAGGGTTATTGGAATCATAGCGATGATGCCTATTGCTAATATATAACGGTTATAATGGTTGTAATATATGGTTACTGTTGTAACTGTAATAAATTGATGGTTATGATGCTTATAATGGTACAAGGTTATAATGGTTGTAATGGTTCCAATGGTACAAGGTGGGCCCCCTTACTTAGCTAACTTGGCTTACAACCAGGGTAACTACCAGTTATGGTAGATATAACTAGAGTTAAATGGCTTATTAATCAACTTATAACTAGGGGGGTCCACTTTGTGATATATGGTCACTGTAATAACTGTAATACATAATGCTTATGATGGCTATATTATTCTGGATATGTTGTTAATATGTAATGGTTACAATGGTTATAATGGTTGCAAAGGTTATAATAATTGTAGTGGTTATCATATCTGATTGATACATAATGGTTATGATGGATATATATTACAATGGTTGTAATGGTTGTAATGGTTATAATGGTTCTAGTGGTAAGGGTTCACCATCGTAGTTATCCATGTCCATTCCTATTGCTAATATATAACGGTTGTAATGGTTGTAATGGTTCCAATGGTAAGGGTTATTGAAATTATAGCGATTCTAATGGTTATATAACAATAACGCCTACAATCTAATATGGTCGACAATGGTTATAGTTTTATTGTGGCTTATAAGTTAACAAGGGTTGACTTTATAATAAATTTTGGTCAATAGTAGGGGATTTATAATATATCCAACAATAACAGTTGATGATGGTTTAGTACTTTAGATCCGAATGCATAAGTAAACACACGTTACACCTTGATCATGAGAACGTGTCTACATCGGCTGGTACGCGTAGTTCCAAACCACTCCCCTGCAATCCAAGATGTTCAACCAGCTATCTCGTAATCAATAACGAAGATGAACCAGCTATGACTAACGATGTTGTGACACAACCAGCGGCCATGAACCAGGGACTGCCATCCATGGTGGGGATGGCCCGGGGGTGAACTGACCATAGCTGAACACCGGCGCTACAGCGGCTACAGCAAGGCACTTCCCCACCACAACAACTCCTCCCACTGAGCGTCCCGCATGGTCACTGCAGGAGCGACGAACCTGCGATGTCAAGCCCACGATTTTGCAAACCTTTGAATCAAATTGGATTCCTGGCAACTGAAGGCTACCAAAAGAGGTCATGTTCAAAACATGAAGCCATTGGTTTCTGGACTTGAGATTTTCTATCTTTTTCGTCGAAGCACTAAACCGGCACGCACAGTAGCCTGACGCTTGAATTTGCTGCTCTGCTAGAGTTTGATGCTTCAACCCTGTGAGAAGCGTCGATATCCGATACATCTCTCTCAATGGCCATCTGACCTGGATATATGGAAGTAGACTTTATGGTGACGAGCCGGTCTGAAGTCTAGTCTAAGTTTACTTCCTTGGTGCATCTTGGTGCTACAATCATCTGAGTACGAATTACCTCCAAGTGTTCAACCAGATCCTCGGCCATGAAGCGAGCTGAGAGTTGCTTCCCTTTCTGTCAAAGCTGTCCTGTTTGCCGAACTTTTTGTCAACAGGAAGCAAAGTCAATAACTACCATCTGGTTTCACCACTCCCTGTAGCTCTAAATCGCTCCCCCTGTAAAGGGATTGAACGGGATACCCCTGGCTCCGAATCGCTCCCTGAGAATCACCAGCTAGATAAGAGTTGCTTAAGAACCAGTTCGCAACTTGTTTGCTCAACATTTTGTCAATAAGAGTCGCTTAAGAACCTGTCCGTAGTTCTTTAGGCTTGTGCACCTAACCGTACCAGACTGATGAAGCAACTTATTGAACTGGCGGGGCCCCAGTGACCCTGGGGACATCTGGATCAGAAATGAGCAGTTGATATCTGAGATCCGGGTGATACCCTCCCAGCCCAAGGAAGAAGAGCTATACAATATGCATCTTTTCATGCTCTCTGCGTTTTGATGCGCGTGGACACGTGTCTGTGTGTGTAAAATCGAATTCACATGGGGAAGTAGATCAAGGAATCAGGAGACAGGAGAATACATACAATAAACGTATGCATACTTCAAACACATGCGCATATGTACAGTAGCAAGCGCATGCAAACATGTCATGCCAACTCATATCGACCTTAATCTTCCCGCGTTGGGCCCCATGTACCTTCTAATCTTCTAACCTCCAAAACCTGAAGTCATGAGACCTCCACTGATCCCTAACTCCAAACACATCTGCCTGGATGATCACGTCGCAGATCCCATGGCGCCGGCGAGTTGCGACATTGAAAAAGGGCTTCGAGCTGCTTCATGGGAGTCCATAAGCCGACTGCTTAGGGGATCAGGATGAGCCAGTCATCGAGCCAGTCATGACAGGGCTCAGCCACTTGCAAATAGAGGGGTGAAATGTGATGAATACAGTAGGTTGCAAGCTGACCACTGGCGGCGCAATCCTTGCATCATGAATTGGTGTAGGTATGTGTAGGTTCTAATGCATTCACCAAAAATCGCTCTCGAGCTGACAAAGGATTTTGCCTGCCAAAAGTATTGCCAGTTTGTTTTAAGAACACATCGGCAACATATCGACACTTTTAGGGTGTGGCCAGTTGGACTGTCTATGACTGACCTGCACTTCCTTTTCCTTCGAGAAGCCAAAGGATATCAGCGCAACTCCAAGCGTTTCAAATGTGCTGTTCTTGTCACCCTCAGGTACATCACCAGCCTTCAAGCAGGGACAGCAGCCTGCACCCTCCAGGTACCACGATCTCGAAATTCATGAATGAATCAATAAGATCACTATGTGAGCATAACCAGCACTACTAGCATTAGAACCCTCCTGGTAGCTCCTGGATTCGCTCACCCTTTAAAGCCCTTTAAAGGGCCATAAGTTCACCGCAGGATATCCCTGGTGAAGGCGCCCGGCAGGTTGGACACAGGCCGGCAAGACGATCGCGACCCCTGTGGCCGGGGCGGATTCAAGGGTGGCTACCCGAGGGGCATGCGAAACTTGGTGGCTTATAGATCCCTTGCTAAAAACCAAGTTTTATAAGCGAAATTTGGTGGCTTAAACAACCAAAACACTGTTGTGATGGGTGCATATGAATGCATCGCTGAGTTCCATGTTGCAGAAAATAGGTCGGTGGATTCTTCAACCAGGTGAATGCATATGGATGCGCTTGGTATTTAAAAAATGGCAATGCACATTCGATAATTATCCTCTAGAGGCACACCTGGAAATGGAAAACCACATAAAACCAGCAGATCTTCTCTGGTTGGTGGTTGAACCACCCCTGCGAAAAATATCAAGTCAACCAACCATTTGTCAATCATTACTCGGGAAAATGCAAAATGCTTGAAACCACTAACCAGGTACTTGTTTAACCACTGTATTGTTGGTTATTAACCTCTACTTATGAACCATTATAACCATGGAAAACCACCAACCAGTAGTTGTTCAAACCATGACCAGTAGTTGTTCAACCCACTGTTGTTGGTTATTAACCCCTATATTAACAAATCATTATAACCATAGAGAACCCCTGGAAAACACTCCGTAAGTTGTTGATTTTCCGAGGTGAGTCTCTACCGCGGTTCAGCGCCCGGACCTGTCGCGCTCTTCGCGGCGGCGACTGCGCGAACGCCGTTCGCGGTCCTGGCACCGGGTGGCCTGTGACTGCAGCCACACCATCATCATCAAGAACCAATCATATTAACCAAGCAACCAACCAGTGGTTAACTAGCTGGTTAATGGTTAATAATAGGGGATAACAACTAGCAACTATAGGGATATACCAGCTATATATGGCTATGGGTCAAGCAGTTAACCAACCAATTTCATGGTGGCTAATAACCAACAAACTATAGGGAAAACAGCCTGGTTAATGATAGGGGAACCGGGGGTACAGGGTTTTGACCCATAGCCCCCTTAGTTAGCTAACTTGGCCTATAACTAGGGCAACTACCAGTTATGGTAGATATAACTATAGTTAAACGACTTATTAATCAACTTATAACTAGGGGGGCCCACCTTGTATATAATGGTTGTCGATTCACCAGCTTATAAAGTGCCATCAACCAACCATCATCCACTATGATTAACCAGCTTATATTGTTGTTGTTTATCCAGCTTATGGAACTTTCGTTGGCCAACCCATCATCCATGATTAACAAAAACAATATATCTACCATTTGGTCACACACCCCCTGGTGCCTCCTGGCATCGCTCCACCATTGGATACCATAAAATGCCTCTCCAAGCAGCTCCCTCCAAATCATGGAAGGAGTTCCCCATTCATCACTTCCTCAAGCATCATTGATCACCAATATCAATCACCAATACTATCCCCTTGTGGATTCCCCCTAGCTTGGGTACCTTGATTTTATAGAGGAAATTGGCTAGGGGATCCAATACTCATCATCATGAAATGAATCTATTTCAATCTATTCATCATTCTTAACCATCTAATCTTCACCAAACATTAATCACGAGTGGCTGGATCTCTCAATAAAGTATAATTTGTATCATCATTAACCATGATTATCTACCGCAAGTTGACCATTCATTACACGTAGATCACCAAAGCTTCAGCTTCACCGTTCCACGGAACGACTCACCACGACAACCACGGCGCAGAATCGGCTCCCGATCGCGGCTACGCTCTCGCTCCTGCGTGGGCAATGGCGATCATCAATGGCTATAGCTGGTGCCATCTCACTATCCATATGCATCACCTTTAGTGTTGATAGTGATGCTTGATGCTGTTGATGCTTGTTCATAGTACTGGTAGTGATGGTTGATATTGGTTGATGATGGTTATTAACCATGAGGCTTCATAAGGACCAGCTAGTATGCGGCATGATGATAGTCTAAACAGCCACTAGCAAGGATTGCTCACTGAAACCATGTGAACGGAAGCAAATGCCCACTGTTGGTAGCCACAAAAGACTGCACGGACCAATAAATAACACTGAAAGGTACCCCGTTGCCACCACAGTTCTCGTAAGATATCCCACGATCGACTTTGTCTGATCCAAGTTTAAGATAGTTTAAGACAATCCACATGAGCCGCAGTCGTTGGATGAGTAAGGGTTTCAGCTGGATATCAACTTGTTCGCTAAAAAACAGCCATTCGTGATGATTATCTTATCATCATTGTTGCACGGGTCCAAGGGTAGTGCAAAAATGCACATGACGGTCTCTACATGAAGTGGCTTAGCTCAAAAAATCGATCGCTTCCCTGTGATCGATCAACGTCGACTCCAAACGAGTCCTTCTTTTTGGGCGTTTCCTCCTCCTGCACCGGCAGTTGAGAAAGCCAGCTGTGGCTGATGCTAGATCCCCTTTGGCAAAGTTAGTTGTGGTCTACAGCTTCCTTGGATCTCCATTCAAACCTCATGAACCTGACTTGTGTTGTTGATGAATGGTGCGTCACATGCTACGAAGCTCCAAGTTTGCAGCAGGTGAACGGCCAAACAGCCCCCCCACAAACGCGGAGCTTCCACATGGCCAGGGATCCCAGATGGCTCGTGCACAGGCGCGCGTCCTTCTTCTTAGACGCCGCCTTTTTCTTGGGCGGCTCAGGGGATTCCTCGCGCTTCTTAGACTTGGTGTCCGTCTTCGATTTCTTCTCCACCTGAGGCTGCTGCCGCTTTTGGGGCTGTGAGTCTGATTGAAATTGGGATTCTGAAGGTTGTGGTTCTTGCTGCTGCTGTTGTTGTTGTTGTTGTTGTTGTTGTTGTTGTTGTTGTTGTTGTGGTTGTCCCAGTAGCTGTCTGCCGAGTACTTCTGCACCACCAAGATCCGATGGCGGCTCAGCATGTTGGGCTTACCAGATTGACTAAATACTACATTTCTCTCCTAAAATACCTACTGCAGTGGTAATCGGTAGTTCTCCCAATGGTTCGCGTGCCGGAGCGGCACCTCTTTCTTTTTGGTCACCGTCTTCTTCTTCGGTGGCTCCTCTTCCTCTGAATCATCCCGCTTCCTGGGGCAACTCCGATGGACAGCTGGCTAACTCAGTTGTGCTGAGCTGGATGGTTTGCACTCGGGTGGCTTGCTGATGCACCACAGCTGTCGGATGGTCAGGGTATATCTTTACCTTTGACACTGGTCAATGCAGACTGGAGACCCCAAATTAGATACACAGTCAGGATGGCTGTGGACATGAGTTCGATGGGCTATAAAGCAACAAATTTGAAAAGGGGCTACCACTCTGTTTGGATATATTTGGATGTGCAGTTGGGACTAGTTCACTGGGACATGGCAAATAACCTTGTAAAATAGGTTATAACTACCCCATAACCATGGTACTGTAACCAGTTACTACGTGGGGATGCACATCCAAATAATTATCCTGGTTGGTGGGTTGAACCTCTATGAAAAATATTAGTCAACCAAGTATTTGTTAATCATCACTAGGGAAAATAAATGCTTAAAACCACCAACCAGTATCCCTCACCATCAGACTGAGCCAAGCATCTTGGTCTTCCTTTTGGTTTCGACCTTGGCATGTCGACATGTCGGCGTCTTGCAGCGCCGGGCCGCTCAAAAAGACGGTGACCGTGACCGGGTTGGAACAGTGATTCGATGATCAGAACCTATTAGTAACTTCGTAACAATGAATAGTTAGAAACAATGAATAGGTAGTAACAATGAATAATTAGTAACAATGAATAGTTAGTAACAATGAATAGCTTGTGACTTGGTGAAATATTCAACGCTTAATTCCTACCAATGCTTAATGCGGTTAACTTGATGTAATTTAATGTCAGCCAACAATGGTAAACAATAAATAGATGTTGGGTGACGTTGGTAGCTTTTGTTTGCAGGGAAGAATCGCCAACCAAGTACGGGCATGCCATACTGGATCAGTGAATGACCCCCCACAAACCAAGGATTGGTTCGAACCAATTACCCTCTGGTGAACTAACATGGCAATGGAAAATCCGCCATTTTGTCAGGAAAACCCTGGGAAATCATCCATTTATGGTGGATATTCTATTGCCATGTTAGTTCACCAAAGCGTAAAAAATTGGTTCGAAAATCCCAGTGACCAATCTGCAGCGACTCATACCATGATCAAGCCATTATCATCAGTCATTCACCATCCACAAACCATAACCTACTCATTGGTTAACCAGTAGCTAGTCTTTTAATCAGGTACTTAACCAGGTAGTTGCTTAACCTTTCGGCTACTTAACCACTTGGTTACTTAACCAGTTGGTTCCTTAACCAGTTAGTTAACCATTAGTGACGTTACTTCATGACTTAAGAATGGGTAACCACGGAAACCACTGACGGTCAGCTTGTTAGCTCAACACATCAAAGGTAACATGCGCAACGCTTGGGCCCCCACCGGCATGGTGGGCGCGGCAAGCTCGCGACGCGTTGCCAGCACCGCTGCGCGGTGTTCGCTGGGAGCCCGGGTGCTGATCGGAGATGGTGAGAATCGTGGCATCCGATGGGAGCCGCATGTGGTTCACACATGGTGGCTATGAATCGTTTCTTCGTAGGATCTTAGCAGGCAATTAACAATCATAAGTTTCATGCTGTGACATGGCAATCAACGATTATAAGTTGTAACATGTTTCTTCTAAAATGTCGTTTGATGGTGAATCAATGGTCTGGTTTATGAATAGTTCATTATGCTACATTAATAGTTGGTCAAATGGTTTTTGCTGGTGACTTGATCATGATCCTTACCAATGGTTCAATAATTGACAATCAATGACTCTCTAATCACAAACAAATGTGGCGTTGATGAACGGTCAAATGATCACGAGCATCATTGAAAAATATCTTCATAAATGGTTTGTGATTTTCGATGAAAAGTGAAGTAAAATGGAAAACAGAGGGTTGACCAATCATGACTGATGATCACCAGATACCAGAATGATTCATCCTTACAGTAATCATGGCCATCACAACTGTTCAATAATGGAGGGCTGGTATTCACCAGGATGACTATCATTTGGTTAGAACCCTCCTGGTAGCTCCTTACCTTCCCCTTTGAAAGGGCCATAGGGATACCCCTGACTCCGTAGCTCCCTCCCAACCAACTGCCAATGCCAGACAGGTCAGCAGTCACAACTTGTGGGTTCGTAGATTGCTACCCTGGTATCGTGACTCGTGACCGAAGCCTGGCCAATCCCAGCCTTAATGGAAGCAATGGAATATGAAGTGGGCCGTGGGTGTGAACCAACCAATCTGGAAAACAACCAAATACGTTACACAGAAGATGGGAGTTCAAAGACATAGTCCATAGACAAATACCACCTGGTGAAGAACTACGGAAGCTCATGAGCAAAAGAATGGCATCTCTCTCTACAAGCTTCCTTATCCTTGAGCCTGGCATGGGGCAAACCTCGTAAGGAGCAAATGCCTCCCACACGACCAGCACAATTCCTCTGGGATTGTCCATCCAAGCTATGCTTCATTTTTTGGCCATGCTCAATCATGCTTAATCAATCCTGCGTGAAGAAACCACCATCTCCCGGGGTGAACCCGCCGTTGCTTTCCTTTTGGTGTCGCATGGTGGCGCTGTTTCCGCCGTGCCGCGACCATCAGCTCTCCGCTCTTCAGAGACACTGGTGGTGCCAGCCTGGGGACAAACCTGGGGCCATGAATTGCGAGTTGCAAATGTTTCATGAAGCTAATCTGGTTGGTGTTTTGAAGCCCTATGAATATATGAAAAATATAAGCCAACAGAAGCCAACAAACCATAAATGTTTAAAACCACCAGCCAGTTATGAAGCCAATAGTGGCTACACTAGAGGTTGATAATCAACAATCCATGCTCATGGAGGTTGATAACCAATAATAATGGCTAATAAAGGTTGATAATCATTGATCATGAACAATCCCAAGTATCTAAGGTTATCAACCTCTATTACCAATAGTACCTATAGGCGGTAATCATGGTTAATCCATGTTAATCCACATCCCAAAGGAACTAACCATCGCCCCCAAGGTATCCCAGGGCGGTTGGAACCTCCATGCCATCGCTTGCGCCATGTCCCCTGGACGCTGTTCATCCGCTATCGCCAGGCTGGTGCGCTCTTGGGCCGTGACAAACTTCTGGGACGAGGCCAACCTGAGCCAGGTGCAGATCCCATGGTGGATCTCAGATCTTGTGGGATGATGGGTTGAGGATGGATGACTGATGAAATTTGATGATACATCTATCATTGGACTGTTTGGATGGCTTAGGGATGGATGATGGATGACCGATCGAATGATGCATCATTCAGTATGATTCATTATGATTCATTATGATTCATTATGATTCATTGAGAATTTCAGGATGAATGACCGATTCATGATGGCGAAGGTGGTGCGATACGTGAACTCAATCGCTGACAACTTTTCACTGGGCTGATTTCATGACCCGTTTTGCTCAGCTGACCTCAGCTGACAACGTTTCAGTTCCATCCTAACGATGCCACGAAGCAGCTCAGTGGCTGGCCTGCCATGATTTCAATATAGCCCCCATGAAAAAACATAAGCCACTGCGACCCACTGTCACCAGAGTCATCGCTAACCACTGCCGGAAACACTGCATGACCTGGTATCAAACCACCATTCATCAGAAGCGACCGCCATGAATCGACCATGAACCACCAATGAACGGAAACTCTTTCTGCCCCTCCCATATCCCGCTGCGCAAAAACTGGGGCTTCCCGACGTTCCGCTTGAGGCATGCTGAAACGTGGGCCTTGGCCAGGGGCAATGGCTTGAGATTTGTTGATTTGCTAGTGGTCACTGAGGGCTACTGATGGTTAATGACTCGTTAAAGGTAAGTGCTTCATGGTTGGTTCATGATGTGTTGATGGTTAAGGATAGCCACTGGCTGTTTATACTAACTCCTGGTCAATGGCTGTGTGATTGATGGTTCATCAGCTAATGATTAGTGACGCCTGAGAAGCAATAACCAAGGGCTGCAAACTAATTAGACTCAAGCCGCGTCACTGCGACACCACCGGAAGCTTCCATCGAACCACCGGGGCGGCTGGTCCACCAAGCACCCGCCGCCGGCGAGGGTGGTCCCTCAGCTTGCCCTGCGCCAAACCACCACCAACCACCAGTCACCAGCCATCAATAATTGGATTCAATCGGTGCCAATAATTGGCTGGGAATATTATACGATATTATACGGTTAGCTCAATTCATGCAGGTGGGGATTTCGTTCGATGTGATTTTTTTGATGTCTGGGCACTTCACCGACATCGTTTGATGGGTTTCAGGTTGCGAAGGAGCCATTGACCAATAGCCCCCATGACACTCTAAGAGCCATGACAATGTTAGTTGAGAGCCATGGAACCACCAATAGATCAACAGCAAAAAAAAGCTCGGCCCTCCAAATTGCCAGAATCAATAGCTGATTTTGAGTATGCCAAATTGAAATGGTTGCCAAAGTTGCAGAAACACATTTTTCAGGAATCAGTTGTGAGGATATCTTCAGGGCCACGATCCAGCCTGGTTGCTGGTTCCCAGGGCCACCCCGCTTCGGGCTGCCGGGCCGGTGCGACAGGTGGAGCGGCTTCGCAAGTGCTCCGGGCGGTGCACGGGATAGGAACCGGGACCTGACCAGTGCTGAGGATGAAGACCTCCAAGCTGCAAGCTGCAACTTCAAATAGCGATGAGGAGAGCTAACTATTGGTTACTAATAGTAATAAAAATAATAGTAATAATATTAATAATGACAAAAATAGTAATAATAATAGGTTACTCATAGTGATAATAATACTGATAACAATGAATTTAGTTAGTTAGTTTGCAAATTTAGTCATTATAATAGTAGTAACAATTTACTAACTTCTAATAATAGTAAATTAGTTACTAGCTAATAAAATTAGCATAGTGAGGTGTTTTTAGAAGTTATTGGAAGTAACTTCAATATAACTAAATTAGTTACTATACCCATTGGTAACCAATAGCAGATCCAAAAATGGTTGATTTCCAGGGCTCAGTTTGGGAGAGCTTCGGGATCTAAGACTACGTCAAGAAGGGAATTGGAGCCGTCCTCGCCAAGTTGTGACTGGTGCAGCTGTCCACATGGTAGGCTTTGAGAAAATTCACCACAGAACAGCTAATAACCATTGACGTCTTGGATGTAACTTGTAACTCAAATGTCTTCTGTGCTTCATTTGCCAGGGGACAATTTTCCGAAGTGTCGGGCCTGTGTATGTGGCGTGTTTTTCAGCCGGAGAGCGAGAGCATTCCCCGGCCGGCCACCATTTCGGGCCCCCGACCCACTTTCAAGCCAGTCTGCGATTGCAGCCCGGCCGTTCGTTGCCTCGGGCGCGACCGACTCAGAGCATGTGGGCCCCAGGTGTTGCCCGGCCTGTTGCCCATGAAGAGCAGGCCTGTAAATTGGGATTGTCATGGAAGAGGTTTATAGCGAGTTGCCAGACTAAACTCCCAGGATTTCCTGGGACGGTCTATCGGTCTATCGTTTGAAGAAGGGGTTCACCTTGGCCAATCTACACCTTGCAATGTTCTTGTCCCTGACATCCTGTGCCCAGCCGCGACCAATGCCAGGGGACGCGATGGAGTAGCCAGGGGCGCAGCGCTTGTAGGTACGTAGCTCTGGACTGTACCCTCAGCATTTCCAGGTGCCTTCAGAATTTCCCCAGAACTTGCAGGTGGTTTCCAGCTATCAATGATGGCAATCAACAGCTCGATGGTTGGCGTCACCATTTATGGACAGACCCATCTTTGACCACCATGGTTCACCACTAGCCACTAGCCACCAGTCATTGCTCATGCTGTGACCATCCCATTCCCAGAAATCGAAGCCTTTTTGAAACAATCATCGATGGTAATAACACCCCCCCTTGGGAAAGCCGCGGACTCTGGACTCGCCATTGTAGACTTTTTTGTGGGATCTTTTTTGAAAGTCACCAAAACGGGACGTAAATTCCCATGACCTGTTTAGACCTTAGCACTTTCAGGGCCTAAACTGAAGTTCACATCTGTCCTTTATTGCTGGCCAATGTGTACATACCATAGGGAAGGTCTAAAATGGTCCAACTTTTTGGGGTCTTTTGTGGTACAGCCAAAGGTCTAGAATGCAAATCTGACCACTGTAGACCTAGTTACGCTTGGACTTCCAGTCCACCCATTTAAGACCCTATGTCCAAGCGGGGTTGTAATAACGACGGTCTGATTGACAATGACAACTGATCGAAACCACGAGCATTGACGATAAGCGCATAGAAGTCACCCTAATCAGTATTGACCACTGACCACCATAAACCACCATTTCTCAACCGTCAACCATAAACCACCTTATTCACCAACATTATCCACCTTATGATTCACTACATTATCCCCCTTATCTGGTTGGTGGTTTCAACCCCTGTGAAACATATAAATCAACCAACCATTTGTCAATGATTACTGGGAAAAAGAAGCAAAATGTGAATCAAACCACCAACCAGGTAGTTGTTCAACCACTCTTGTTGCTTATTTACCCCTATTACAACCATTATAAGCTGGTTATAACCCTAGCTGAAAGCCTTATAGTTGACATATCCACTAACCAATATGACGCATGTCCAAGGTCCGGGCGCGGCCCAGGGGAGTCGCGGCCAAGACCCACGCCCTGCCTATGCGGGTTGAGGCTTCGTAATGTTCAATGATGGGTCAGTAGTTATGAAAGTTCAATGGTTATGATTCATTGTGATGGTTCAATAGTCATGATGACTGATGGTTGAGTAATCATGATGGTTGAGTTGATCATGATGGCTCAATAATCACGATGGTTCAATAATCATTCAATGATTATGATGGTTGATTAATGATTGGCTTGAGAATTTCATTCAGGGTTGATGGTTGAGATGATTTGTTGACAAATTATGTTGGTTTGATGATTGGTTTCTACCTTTTGGTGGAGAAATAGGTGATGGCTGATGCTAGGAAAATCGCTAATTGTCTAGTGATTAATCATTTTGAAAACACGGCAACAATGATGGGTAATAGATGGCAAATAAGTATAACATAGCAAATAGTCGTGCTTGCTGATTAGTGGGTCATTGTTGGTATGAGTGCTAATACTGCCAGACATCAGTAACATGGACGGCTCGAGAAATGTCTACCTTGACTGGCTAAGACGGTTGACAATTGTCAATAATCGATAAAAATGAACCTAACACTTAACACTGGCTAATAATGGTTAAGCATGATAAATCATGGGTAATTAACTATGGGGGACATGATGGAAATGATTCATAACTCCATTGATAAATCACTGAAAAGGTGATTGATAACCATGTGCAATAGTGGTCCATGAAGGGTTAGTGATTGCGGGTAAGTTGTTGGTAGTAGAGGATAGCAACCAACAATAATCCAGCAGTGTTGACCTGATTATCCCTACTACCCCCTACTATCAACCAGGCATTGGCCACCTATCTATGATGAATGACTGGTTGATGGTTGTTGGTTCATTCCTGGTTTATCAAATGGCTCACCCCAAGTAATAAGTATAGATTACAGCTCTTGTCTGAAGTGGATGAACCATAGTCCTGCCAGTTCTAATCCAGGTTCTAACCCACGAAGCGGGAAGCATCATGAACCATTGAGCAGCACCTGAGGGAAGCAAAGCAGCAACAAATCAGAACACGGGACTTCGAGCACTCCAAGCGAAAGCGTTCTACGGCACATCACGAGTGGGGTGATGGTTTAGTATGCTAGCAGGAACTCAAGTATTGAAGATGCAAAGAACAACAACAACAACAACAACAACAACCAATATCTTAAGTTTGACGTGCATTGAAAGTTCGGCCACTTGCAGCTAAGAAAACAACCATTACTTTTTCAATAGCTCTCACTAGTGCACCGTTATCCAACGAAATCACCAATTCTTTTTGCACAATTTCTACCACCAGGTTCCAAAATGGACGCTGCTAAGTTTCATTCTTTCCACTTGCCATATGGCAACCGCGTCCTTGGCAGTTCTTGCTGGTTCTTGGGGCAACCATAAGCAATAATATCCATAATAACTCTTGCTGCTTCTGATTATCAATGATAAGCCATAATCAACAATAAGCAGCAATGAGTTGTTCACAAACCCTTTGCGCCAACAAGCATCGGAGCACCATTCGGCTCCAAAGATTTTTCTCCGTTGTTCTCGTGCATTCCGACAGTCGATCAGGCATTGCCCAATCAAGCCATGGCGACTTGACCCTAATATCGACCCAGGATGTGAGTACCAATTTCTTTCGAGCTTCACCGTGTATTGGAGCGGCTGTCCCCGAATTGCCGTTGGCCGAGACTATTGTGAACCACTCCTACCAGGGTTTTAATCATGATTTAAACCATGTATTGAGATCTGTTATTGCATACCCCCATGTACTGAGATCTACTATTGCATCTGGGTCCTTTGCAAACCTGTAACGCCTGGTGAGTGGGTTTGTTCATACATGGTGTACCCCCAAAATGGGTGGTTTCCCTATTATTGGCCATCGCAAGTGTGTCTTAGTTCTTCTGCCATTGGCTTGACTGGCGGCACAAACAGGAAATGGCACTGCCAGCAAGAAATGAGCCTTCCATACATGGCGACACTCATACCAGGGGTTGCTAAGCAAACAAATTCACTATTAGTCACTGAGTCATGCTCTTGTACCATGCGACCCATTCTCTTACAGCCTGCATACGCACATGGTTTGCCACCATATTGAGACATGAAAAGACTGGTTGCAACGTGGTTGAAGGCAGTCCTCTCAAAATCCTCCAAAATACCCCGAAATCAACTGTCAACAATGCCGATTCAAACGTCAATCAGCCTTGCCTCCGGCGAATTGAAACAGTTCAAAACTCTTGTCAACTGGCGGCCATTGTCCATTCAACATCACTAAGCAAGCCATTTGAATTTGCCAAACTAGTCACGGTTGGGGATTGTCATGGCTTGCTTGTTTGGTTTCATTCCCAGCCATTTTAATTAGCCATCAGCCCAATCACTGACCAAGCCATTTCCCACATAGTGGTTTATGGTTTGAAGACTTGCTTCACGACTGCTTGTCCAACCAACCAACCAACCAACCAACCAACCAACCAACCAACCCAAATATTGGGGAAAGCAAACAAGAATAAAAGCACCAACGATCAGTTGTTCAACCATTATTGTTGGCTATTGTCCCTTAATGTTGGTTTCTGATTAGTATCTACCTGTTGGTTTCATCTATTTTCATTACTTTAGGGGGGGTTACACTAATCAGAAACCAACATTACTATTTACACTTAATCATCATGATACGTTATCATTAGCCATTGTAGAACTACCATCATACGACCAAAATAGCAAGAATAATCATGACAATTCTGATGCTATTCCCATTTATTGATACAAGTAGTAGCGGGTGGTAGTCGACAATAAGTGGTTCCTGGTTGAACCACCCCTATGAAAATATCAGTCAACCAACCAACTGTTAATAATCACCAGCCAGTTGGTAAAAAAATGGTTTTGGGAAAAAATGTTTGATCAAAAATTGTTATAATGTTTTTTTCACCTAATGTTTTTTCACCAACTGTTGGAAAAAACATGTTTGAAACCACCAACCAGATAGCCATTGCCCATCACAGCCGTTAAGGCTGGTTGTTTTCATGGCTGCAAATCATCAGCAACGGGTGACTGGTGAAAAAACTCCGCCTCCAGTTTCCAACCTTCGTCACACCTAGCTGGTACCAGCTGGTTACCAGCCTTTATTTGGCGAGCTGGGTCAAGCAGTTAACCAAGCAATTGGTGGGGGATAACCACCGATAATAATAACAATAATAGTAATAATAGGGAAAGTAATGGGTAATGATAGGGGAACCAGGGGTACAGGGTGAACTGATCCACTGCCATTTCATGGCAAATGGAAGCATAAGGACTGGTATGATCTATCAGCGTCTTACCCATTATATATCAAATTATGGGTAGTGGAAACTAGTATGGTCAAGCCACAGTGATCATTGGCCAAACAACTGAGTTGACCAGCCGGTGGCTAAGAATCTAAATGAAACGAACAAAGCATGATAAATCCTGCTTTCAGTTCACCGTTAAGCACCGATCAAGCATCAAGAATCATCGGTGATCGGCGGCTGTACTGAGCAGCGTTGGGGCCGCCAACAACATCTGAACATCACATGACCTTCACATGTGGCGCCTTGTTGCAGTAACGATGGTTGCGCTGCGTCGCCATGCTGGACAACCCCCAGTGGGGGTAAGCTGCGACGGGTGAGACTGTAAAACAGTGCAGGAAATGGGGGTTCTTGGCTTGTTGCAATTGGGTAGGGAACGATGCTGTTCAATGTTGCCTGAGGTCGCTTGAACCAGCCATTTGGGGCTGGCTTTCCTGTTGAAAATGGTTGCGAACCAGGCGAAACTCGGTGTAATATTAATGGTGAGTAACAAAAAAAGTAAATAGCACTGGTCAAAAACAAGGGTTTATAACATAATGGCCGGGAAACCTGGCCAACAGTCATAGTTGATAACAGTTCAATCCATCTCCGATTCCACAACAAATGGCGAATGATGGTGAGTTGCCACTGAAATGGTGGTTTCTCAGCACAGGGGTACACCCAAATCATCCAGTATCAATGATTTTTAGCAATAAACCAACCATTTTGGGCCATTCTAAGAAACCACCCAATGGCTGTGGGTCAAAACCCCGTACCCCTGGTTCCCCCACTTTTGGCCATTGTTTTCCCAGTACTATCGTTGATTATTATCCCCCATGAGTTGGTTGGTTCATATTGACCCATAGCCATATATAGCTGGTATATCCAACACTATTGTTGGTTATTATCCCCTATTCTTAACCATTAACCAGCTAGTTAAACCATTAGTTGGTTGATTAACTGCTTGACCCATGACGCGCAACGGCCGTTTGATCTTGCCTGAACCCTCCACATCCTTCTTCGGCGCTCCAAGTAGCTCCACTTCTTTGAAGCGTCGATCACGGATCGGCACCAGGTGGGTGTCATGACCCGCCAGGAGAGATGCTGTGGTCGGTTTCTGCGTGCTGAAACACGCGATTGGACTGACAACAGCTGCAGCAGGAGCTGTATGTAGCTGTAGCAGTACTTGATAATGATAGTAGCAGTAGAAGTAGTACTAGATGGGTGAATCATGGTGTTTTTCGCCCACTGTCCA
Source organism: Symbiodinium kawagutii (assembly GCA_009767595.1). Lineage (NCBI taxonomy): Eukaryota > Dinophyceae > Suessiales > Symbiodiniaceae > Symbiodinium > Symbiodinium kawagutii. The sequence goes on along the minus strand of VSDK01019664.1, from coordinate 124,034 downwards.
TGGAATCGCATTAATGTTCTTATGCCTTATCAATGAAGGCTAATTTAGTGAATCACGGTAGTTTTTGCAAATGACGGTTCGAAATTGTGAATTTGGCGCTTGCTAATTCCATCATGATGGGAAGCATCACCCTTAATAAGATACCATGGTGAGAATACCCTCGAGTATAATGGATGGGTCTGTGGCCAACGGTAGTGGGCTCTAACCAACAACGACTAACAAACAATTCAGAGGTATAATTAGCAATTGAGATAGGGCGCTTGTCAGCTGAAAGGCAGTCTCACAAGAAAGCGTTTGCTACTTAATCGGTAAAACCACTATCCAATTAATTTCAAGTTGCACGCTTCGTACGTTCCCGTAGTCAATTGCTTCTACCATCAAAGTTCCAAACATTGAACCAAACACATATAAGCAAATAAGCAAAAAACCTCATACACCATCATACATCCTCAAACACCATCATACATCATCATACTTCATACACCATACATCATCATACGCTACATTCTGGTCATATGGGTGTTTCTCAAAATAGGGGACCCCCAAATCATCCATTATTAACCATTTATAGTAATAAAGCAACCATTTTTGGGGTACCCTATTCTGAGAAACCCTCACATATCAACTTCAACCCTCTTCAAATGGACGCACCTCCAACCGGTTCATACTACTGGGCACCTCGTCCGGCCACCAGTGGACCAGCCGGTGACCTCCCTGCCACTCGGTGTTGAAGACAACGCTGCCCCGGTTTCCGGGGTGTCGTGGTGATGGACTAAGCCCAAGTCATGGCTGATATGGTGGTTTCTTGAATGGTTAGTCATGGTTCATAATGGTTAATGATAGGGGATAATGGCCAACCACTCTGCTTGAACAACTACTACATGATTGTCTCTCAAAAATTGCAATCCCCAAGAATTGGTTGGTTTATTACCCTTATGACTTGAAAACCAACCCTTGTACCACTTTGTTAATTTACGTTGATTAAGATTAATTACAGGGGCATACACAAGCAAATGACGAATGTCAATGCATGCACAATGATTCAATCACAAATAACCTTTGCACTGTTTCTTGGAGCTAGTAGAAAATGTAAAATCATTCTTCACTATCATTGGTCAGCAATATGCAATGAACGATTTGTGACGGCTATAAACCATCACTTCGCAATTTGTAAGCGTATCCAACAATTAGGTCAACATCGAGTATGTTGCAATACCAATTCATTGCCACCACTGAGCAATCATGGCTAAGCAACACACAACATATGATTGACCAGAACCAAACATCACTTCACCATCACTAGCCATAGTTATCTTATCCATAGTGAGGAAAAATCAAGCATAATGAACCATATAGTGGCTTCTCAAAACAGAGGGAACCCCCAAATCGTCCAGCTTATTAACCATCTATATTAATACACAAACCATGTTTTAGGGTACTTGATACGAAACCACCACATGATTTAACCAGTACCGCAACTCACATTGCCAGTTCAACAGTGATTAGCATCTCTCCATCTCAACAACAGCAAGGTGCAACAGGCCGTTTCGCGAAGGATGCGACGGTCTGTGACAGTAGCAGGCTGCTCCCTGTTCGAACCCTGGGCAGGTTGATCATACTTAGTGGATCTTACTAGCAGAGGTGTGTGTTTGATAGATATACGATGATATATGGGCTTGTGCCAAGATAGGGTAACCAATGACCCACCAAATAATGATCATTTTACTTTGAAACCATAGGTTTAGGGGTACGACTATGTCGGCACATGCCCACATGCACATGTTTCACGAATGCGCACAAGAACCATCATGTAAAAACCATGGAATCAATCGCGCAAGTTGCATGGTCAAAAAGTATGAACTGATATGAGCAGGTCAAATTTCCTGATGGGAATCTCATAGAATTTCCTAGTTGTTGTGGCCCGAAGATTGTTGGGCTATGACAGAACCAGCTGTGACAGCCAGCTCTGCGAAGGCACCAATGCTCAGCATGCGACCGTGGTCGGCTGTGGGATTTGGTGGTGCATAAAAACTCAAGCACCATCAAATTTCATTGATTATAAGAAATTCTGCCAAGAAAATGATGAAAGCTCTTTGATCATAAGTTGATTCTGAGAATTTCGGTCAATAATTCTTGAGAAATTATCAGGAATTCATCGAAGATGTGAACCGTTGTGAACGCCATGCTGAATCGTGAGAAGGTGGATTTCCCTAGCAAAGTCCTGCAATATCCCCAGGCGACGAAAATTTACTAGGATTTCATGATTAATGATTAATATATTATATACTACGAGCATCTACGAGCTGGTTGCACCACTCCTGGTAGCTCCTTAGGCTTAGGTCCCCGTTTAAAAGGATGCAGGGATACCCCTGGCTCCTGGCCTTGCTCCCTCCCAACCAGCTCGATATCTAATTGATGGCCTCATCCCCGACACTCTGCTGCTCCAAGTGGTGCATCGTTTCAGGTATGGACAAAATGAAAAGGACAGTTGTGAGCCAAAACACTTTCTCTGGGTCAATTCAAACCAATCTATCCATCTCGCTGTTAGTTGCCTTAGCATTGTGAAGCACGCTAGCACTTACTGTAACAAATCTCAACCACTTCTTGTATAATTAGTGCACGGCAATTCTCAACGATGATCAGCCATTCTGAACAACTATTGAACATGAATTAGCACCCTCAATCATCCTCCAGCACTCCTGAACAGTCTAAATATCAATAACATTCAATACCAGTGACCGTCGAACATGAAGCATTCATCATCACTATCAATCAGTCATCATTCATCATACTCGAACTATTATTAGATTTTTTGAGCATTGCAAAACATCATCAATTGCCATTAATGGTACTTACTATCTGTTTGTCCATCACTGTCTTATCATTCTCCATCAAGTGACAGCTATATCTATTGACAGTGATAAGCAAATATTAGCAATTCTCAAACTGCTCGATGAGCTCATCAATTGTGTTCAAGTCACAAAGCTCAACCACCATCAACCATCATGAACCACTCATTACCATTGGAAATTATCATGAATCAATCACACATTAATACTATAGCCGTTAGAAATGAGCATGAACCATTGGAATGATTACTGAACCATTGGAATGATTACTGAACCATTGGAATGAGTACTGAACCATTGGAATGATTACTGAACCATTGGAATGAGTACTGAACCATTGGAATGATTACTGAACCATTGGAATGATTACTGAACCATTGGAATGATTACTGAACCATTGGAATGATTACTGAACCATTGGAATGATTACTGAACCATTGGAATGATTACTGAACCATTGGAATGATTACTGAACCATTGGAATGATTACTGAACCATTGGAATGATTACTGAACCATTGGAATGATTACTGAACCATTGGAATGATTACTGAACCATTGGAATGATTACTGAACCATTGGAATGATTACTGAACCATTGGAATGATTACTGAACCATTGGAATGATTACTGAACCATTGGAATGATTACTGAACCATTGGAATGATTACTGAACCATTGGAATGATTACTGAACCATTGGAATGATTACTGAACCATTGGAATGATTACTGAACCATTGGAATGATTACTGAACCATTGGAATGATTACTGAACCATTGGAATGATTACTGAACCATTGGAATGATTACTGAACCATTGGAATGATTACTGAACCATTGGAATGATTACTGAACCATTGGAATGATTACTGAACCATTGGAATGATTACTGAACCATTGGAATGATTACTGAACCATTGGAATGATTACTGAACCATTGGAATGATTACTGAACCATTGGAATGATTACTGAACCATTGGAATGATTACTGAACCATTGGAATGATTACTGAACCATTGGAATGATTACTGAACCATTGGAATGATTACTGAACCATTGGAATGATTACTGAACCATTGGAATGATTACTGAACCATTGGAATGATTACTGAACCATTGGAATGATTACTGAACCATTGGAATGATTACTGAACCATTGGAATGATTACTGAACCATTGGAATGATTACTGAACCATTGGAATGATTACTGAACCATTGGAATGATTACTGAACCATTGGAATGATTACTGAACCATTGGAATGATTACTGAACCATTGGAATGATTACTGAACCATTGGAATGATTACTGAACCATTGGAATGATTACTGAACCATTGGAATGATTACTGAACCATTGGAATGATTACTGAACCATTGGAATGATTACTGAACCATTGGAATGATTACTGAACCATTGGAATGATTACTGAACCATTGGAATGATTACTGAACCATTGGAATGATTACTGAACCATTGGAATGATTACTGAACCATTGGAATGATTACTGAACCATTGGAATGATTACTGAACCATTGGAATGATTACTGAACCATTGGAATGATTACTGAACCATTGGAATGATTACTGAACCATTGGAATGATTACTGAACCATTGGAATGATTACTGAACCATTGGAATGATTACTGAACCATTGGAATGATTACTGAACCATTGGAATGATTACTGAACTATTGGAATGATTACTGAACTATTGGAATGATTACTATTGGAGTATTAAAAGGTGGTGAATTGCTGCTTTCCCACGAGCCACCAGCCTCAGCGCGACCTGTCTCAAATCGACAGGGAGTTGTTGGAAGAATTGGATGTCCGGGACGTCCGGGACAGGCGCTTCTCTCCATAAGAACTTCCTGACGCCGCAGCCGTGGTGGCCTGGATAAAGCTTCGGATGTACACTCAAAACCCAGGAAGCACCCATGTATCTATGAAAATGTATGTATGGATTTCTTGTTAATTACTTCTTGATATACATATTATATACGCACATATCTATGTCTAAATACTTGGGCATAGAAAGACATTATTTGAATGGCTGGCTCATGTTGGCTCATTAACTGAAATTACAACTGGAGGAGCCCACCTGGCATGTGTGTGTGTACAAATAAACACACAAATAAATAAATCAATAAATGAATAAATATAATAAATATATTTATTTACATTTAATTATTTATAATGCTGTTGCTTATTTCTTCATGTGCATCTGTGAGTATCTATTCATTGACCGACCTAAATGTAAACCTATACATGTGTTCCACACGTGTGGCTACGGACCAGCTCACTGGCTTCGGGATGATGCTCCCCGGGGGTCGATGATGGCTAGGCCGAGCCAGGTGAGCACACCAAGGTGACAAAGATCAGGTGAGCAATTTATTGTGCTTCGGCCAGCAAGATTGGTGACAGGCTGCAGGTACCCATGCAGGGCTGCAGGTACCCATGCATGCAGGAAAAGGAAAATGATGATGATGATGATGATGATGATGATGATGATGGTTTGATGATGATGATGATGATGATGATGATGATGATGATGATGATGGTTTGATGATCCAACCATAAGCCAAATACTCCATGGTCCTGGCATATTCAGCTACATTTACCCCGAAAATGGTCCAGTTAGTGTAAGTACATATTTCATACATGGAGCGTCTGGGTACTTGTGCATAGTAATCGCCAACAGAATGAGCTGCTAATAGTAGGGTTGTAATACTGATGGGAAACAACCAGTTGGTACTGATCACACGCTGAAAGAAAAATGATGGAAGAGTGGCAATGAACTGACTTTAAATTAAAAACCAATATTCCTGTGGGTCAAAACCCCGTGCCCTGGTTCCCTATCATTAACCATTGCTTCCCTTATTATTGTTGATTGCTTAATGTTTACCCATAGCCATATAAAGCTGGCACATCCCACTCAAAACCAGTATGGAATCATCATCATCAATTAAACATTCATATCACAATGAATTTAATATGGAACAAATTTATCAACCCCCTTGCCACCCATCAAATTTACCATCATCATTGCTTGGTGGCTTATAGATCCCTTGCTAAAAAAGTATTTTTAGTGGTTATATGGTAAATCAATCAAATCCCAAAAACACTAAAAACCTAAGAATTCGTGGGTATAAGCCATCCAGTTAAGCATGATCCAACATGAATCAACCAGTCATTGTAACAACCATCATCCATGCCACCCCCGTGCGAAGCATTCCGCGCCAAGCTGCGAGGCGCGACTCGTATCGCGACGCGGACGCGGAACTCGCTTTGGATTCCTCGGCAGGGCCGAGCGCGGTGCACGTCCCGTGGCTGCTGGGGCCATGCCACGACCAGCAGCTATGACCATGTCTCAACCAGTCATCGGCCATGACAAGCCTTTCTTAAGCATCGTCATCATCATCATCATCATCATCATCATCATCATCATCATCATTATCATCTACTGAGCTGGAAGCAAAAAAGCCCAATGTCAGCTGGGCCAAGCTGGGATTCCACTTCTCATGGGAAGCCAATGACCCAGGCATGAGTGGTGCGTGCCACCAGGGCCCAGCTGATCCACTGACACAGCCCTTGAACTTCACAGCAGGAGCAGGCCAAGCCGTTTTCAAAGCACCAGTTTTTCAAGGTTGATCACAGAGGTGCAACTTAGCAGCTGGATCTACCTTGCAAAATCATCAAAATCATTCACTATTTATATCTATTCATCATCAGTTCTTGTTGGTTGTTACATGTTGTATTGCCAACACAGTTCACTCATGTAACAACAGCAAGATCATTTCACCATCATTTAACCAGGTTGTTACATGGCATCACTGGCAGGTCCCTGGAAGTCTCCCCCTGTTCTTCCGCCGAGGGGCAGAGCGAATGCTCTTGTTGTGCCCCCGAAAAAAGCGCAAGGCCTTCCGCGCTTTGCGGGGTGAAGGCCCCAGCAGATTGAGACGTGGGTGCGGGATTGAGGCCGAGTTGTGAACATGGGCCAGGCTTAAGTAAGCTATTATTAACCATGTTGACATGATCCAATTTTAACGTGGTTAGTTAAGACTGGCTTAGTTGACATGAGGGCCAGTCTTTAACTAACCATGTTAAGGCTTAGTTAAGATCATGTCTTAGTTAACATGTGACTGGCTTAGTTAACATGAGGGGCCTGATCCTAAATATTATTAACCCTATTATTCACATGGGCCAGTCACTAGATGGGCCAGTAATTAAGTCTCCAAAATCAGGGTAGATGAACATCACATCCATCCTCAGCTCAACGGGTGTCATCTTCTTACTGGGATGGGTTCACAGCAGGGGCCCTTGACCCAGAGCCATACGGCATCATATTATGGGTTGTCATCATGTTTGGTTGTGCTACCATAAGCTATGTCGGCTTTGAGCCACCTGACGTGGCCATGAATAGCATGCTCACCGCCAAATCCACACACTGCAGCACTCAAACAACATGATAAATGAACGGCTGATTCTTGGACCAAAGGCGTTTGCTGCTGCTGCTCCTCTAATGATGATGATGATGATGATGGTGATGATGATGATGATGATGATGCCGCCATTCTGAGATCAGGGATCCACCGGGCAGTGATGAGGGATGACCACGGCATAGGGCTGTTTTCATGCCTTATTGATTTAGTGGTATCACCATTCATGCACCATCAATATTGGTGATGACATGTGATGACGCTACATTGACTAAACCACAACAACTATTAGCAACCAAACTAACCACTACCAACCACCAATGTATGTTTATCAGCCCGGTTTAATGGGATGTAAAGTTTACAAGTATTCGCCTGAGGCACATGACCATTTACATGACATGACGCTTGGATTGGTGAAACCCAGGGCGTAATCCACAAGTAGCAATCTGTGTTTAATAGGATTTGTTTAGAGGAAAATATCCACCGAAGTGGCTTATGGACCATCATTTGTTCTGGTTTCCTGCATTTTTTCCTGCAAACCACTTGGTTGAGTGTTTACATTGGCATCATGGCTCGATGGTTTGCTAAAGGACATTGGGCAAGGGCAACAGCTTGTTGGGTATGGATGACCGTACTTGTGAAGATGTGTGTGCACATCTATGGGAACAAGCCTGTATCTGTAAAAACACCTGGCACACATTGGTTGGTAGAACTTAATCCAGTCATTCATATGATATGCCCAGGTATCCCATATATATATATATATATATTAAAAAAATGACATGTGTGCACATAGAACACTGCACACATAGTAAACATAATGTGTGGATATGGTGTAAAAAATGCATCGGAAAACTACATGCGCTTTTCGGATACGACCCCGAAACCAGCGAGACACGAGCCCTCAATCCCCCTTCGCAACCGCCGGAGCTCCCTGCTAGCCCCATAGGGGCCGGACCTTCCTCACCAAGTGCTGCGCACGGTTTCCCAAGTGAAGCAACTTGTCTGCCTCAGCAAAGTGCTGGGAGCTGAAACACAACGGTGGAGCAGGGGAGAAATGGCACGACTTCTCCTTTAGGGCTTATGAACATGTTAATGAAAATGCAGTAAATCAGGCTATCACCCCTACCTCAAGGGGGGATGTCATATAGGAGTAGATAGGTGTGATTACACTTGGGGTAGGGGTGAGAGGAGGCTACCAGTGCTAAGTAAATTTGAGCGGCTAGGACGCCATGCTCCTTGGAACGTGCGGATCTTTAGAGCTGCCAGGTTTCTGCCGGGTTGGATTGCCGGGTTGGATTCGGATTGTTTCACGACCTGCTGATTCACATGGATAATGTCAGCACGTCCATCCCAGGTCCATCCCAGCGTGTTCCAAACGGTAAACGCTATTCCGCTGCTGCTGCTGCTCCTGCTCCTGCTGCTGGTGCTGCCGCTGCTGCTGCTGCTGCTGGTGTTGTTGTTGTTGTGGTTGTTGTTGTTGTTGTTGTTGTTGTTGTTGTTGTTGATGTTGTTGTTGTTGTTGTTGTTGTTGTTGTTGTTGATGTTGGTGTTGATGTTGATGTTGATGATGATGATGATGATGATGATGATGATGATGATGATGATGATGATGATGATGATGATGATCATGATGGTGATGACGGTGGTGATTGTGATGATGGTGATGGTGATGATGATGATGATGATGATGATGATGATGGTGATGGTGATGGTGATGGTGATGGTGATGGTGATGGTTATGGTGATGGTGATCATGATGATGATGATGATGAGGAGGATGACGATGAAGATGACGATGATGATGACGATGATGATGATGATGATGATGATGATGGTGATGACGATGGTGGTGGTGGTGGTGGTGGTGGTGGTGGTGGTGGTGGTGATGGTGATGATGGTGATGTTGATGATGATGATGATGATGATCATGATGATGATGGTGATGATGATGATGATGATGACTAGAATCATAATCATGTTTTTTCTCTCAGACCCACTCATGGATGATAAACGGTCAGACATGGTGACATGGTCAATCCAATGCACTATACATCTTCTCCTGGGATGGCAACGATGATACCTCGGTTCCTATCATGATTCCTAAGCTAGGCTGGTGCAAGCGTGGATGGCACGAAGTTACGTATCTCTGTTAGGGCGGCAATCTTTTGAAAGTGACTCGCTGCTGCCAACGTTAAGCACCCTGCCGGTGTTCTTGGATGATAAGCACCTGAATGTAATTCAAGGTCTGAGCATGTCTAAGTCCGAGCAGAGCAACTGTCAATGCAGCCTGGTGGCAAGCTACGATACTATACTTCTTGTTTATCAGCAAACGCTATTGACAGCCTTGCTCGCAAACTGAACAGTAACCCCCCCCGGCAGTCACCAGTTGATCGAAAAACCAGCGCTAAGTCTTCAAAAGCTATGGACGCTGCTGGCTTCCCAAGAAGTTCACCAACACTTCCCCAACAGTTCACCCCAAAACTGGGGTTAACTTGGTGAATCCTTAACCATCCTTAACCTCATCCTTAACCCCAAAACTATATGGTGAATGATGGGGTTAAGTATGGTTCACTGGGGTCACCAGTTCAGTGCTGCTAGCCCAAGGTCATCAGCAACCACGGGGGACCCGTCTCGCATCAGCACCGAGGAGCCGGTAAGGAAAGGTCCGAGAGGTCTTCGCCTCAGCAGAAGAACCCCTTTGAACATGGCTGGTGTGTGTGCGGTAAAAGTGAGGATACTTTGCATAATCATTAATGATTAATCATTAAACATTAATAATGCTATCACATTATTGAACAGCATCATTAAGCACATCATCATTAATACCATTATCATTGGCTATCATCATTAAACATCGTCATTAATCACAGTTATTGACCATAAGAGACACCGAAAAAAAGGCGAACAATGAGTTTGTTTTTTTTCTCCTGTCTCTTATTCTAATGACTAAAGAACATGAAAAAGAATCAACGATGCTGGAGAGAACATGGGTTGCGGGGGGACATCAATGGCAATGCCGGGTGGATCCACCAGGCAAATGACACAGCAAAGAAACAGGCAACAAACACCGTCCATATAACATTGGTTGCCATGGGCTGATTGGTTGGAGCAGCTATTGGGCAAACTGCTAGAGAGTTGCTGCGTAAAACCATGGTAAACGTCCCAACACAAATTCGTAGATTTCCGACCTACAGGAGATTAAGCTGGAAATGGGAAATCACCATTGCGATCCATTATCCAGTGCTTGTTTCTACTTCTCTCTACCTCTGCTAGCTACAACCATCCTCCCAAAACAACGATAGACAAGATCAAATAAATTACAGTATATCATAATCAAAATAGAAGGTAGGGCATCACTTTTGACTACATATATCTACCTTATCTCATCTAAATCTAATCTAAGTATATCTAACATTATCTTCTCCTAACTATATCTAACTTCTCTTATCCAAATCCCATCTATTCACATCTATATCAAACTTTCCTCGATCTACATCCCAATCGCACTTGTCTTATCTAAATCTAATCTAACTCATCCAAATCTAAATCATTCTAAATCCAATCTTCCTATATCTAGCTGATCTAAATCCATCCATCCATCCATCCATCCATCCATCCATCCATCCATCCATCCATCCATCCATCCATCCATCCATCCCCAACCCCCCCCAAGTCGGTCCACCCATCGTTTCACACCACGGTGCCATGGTCTTCCAGGAGCTCCACGGTACCCCCCAACAGCATCCCGAAGCCCTGGAGGTACTGCCACAGGGGACCTGGCCAGGCTGGCGGCGCATGGCGGCGCATGGCGGCGCGGCAGCCAGGCTTGGAGTCGTGGCCAGTGAGGACTGCTACGCAAGGGATCAAGCGGTTGATGATGGGCAATGATCATCAACAGATTTTATGGTGATGGTTAGTCCTGCTTGGATTGGCCGGTCATGATCCAATGTCATCCAATTTCATGATTTAAGGGCCTTTTGAAGAATATAGATGCTTTTAATCTTAATCATGATACTGGTTTTTCTGGTTTTTCAGAATGGTCTTCCGGAACCAACAACTGATGGTGGATCAGGGAGGTGCCAAGAGCGATCGATCGCCCCCCGCAGGGACCATGGGGGACCTACGATGACCGACCGATTCACTTGGGACCTACCACGCCTCCATGGCTGCCGGCGATACGTCCGAATTCCTCGCAGTTGATCCCCACATAGAAACAGGTGCCCTGAGAAGCGGTGAGTCCTCGGCTCGTCCGTGGCACCAGTTGCAGCCGGTACCGTTCACCGCCTGACCAAAAGGTTTCTGGTTGGTGGTGATTACTAGGGCCTAGGGAAAATAAAAAATGTTTCAAAGCACCAGCCAGGTCTTCGAAAAACATCATGGTGATATACCAAACGACGTTTGACCTCGTCTCACAAGTTGGCATGGTGATTGTCGATCTGGCAGTGTAATCATGTGTAATCTCTATTGTTTTTGCTAAGCATGGGTGTTGAATAAAATCCCCTTACCCCAAAATCCATCAAACATTCCAAGTTTGATAGATCAAAGGCCTTCCATCTTGGCTTAGTTTTCCCAGTTGCAGGCCACTAGAGTTGGAATCCCCAGTTTACTTGATGGTTCCGCAAAAAGTACCCATAGCTCATCACCCTGGCTCAGCCCAGTGAACCCAAGCTACCGAGGTCAACACCTCACAGTCAGAACGATCAGCCCAACAGCTGTGACACTTCCAGGGCCACCAAGCTTCGCCCACGATGGTACCAGTTCGCCCACAAGCTGGCCATGCAGATCACTTCATCTTCACCACAGGTGGTCCTCGAGCCAGCCAGGGGCAGGGCCACCGCTCCAATGCCACGAACTTGGGCCACCGCGACAAAGCAGCGCAAATACATAGATCAAATACAGATTATATAAATGATATGAAACAAAAACAGGTAAGTGCGCAAAGAAATAGTAAGAACATGTAAGAAATACAGACGATTCAGGCAACGGTCAAACACTGCCACTGCAACAGCATCGACTTGATACCATTTCATCCAAGTTTCTGTGAAGTGCTTTGTCTAGAAAGGTAGCCTTGCTGAGAGCTGATCCGTCGTTGAGGAGTGTGCGTTCGGTTGGTGAAAAAAACTGTTGGCAAACGACCCCAGTTTGGTGGCAAATCGAATTGGTTCTTGAAATGGTTTCATTATCAAAGGTAGCGCATGTGACTATCGTTGATGGTGATGGTTCCCTCAAGTGACCTGATTTTCAGCGATAGCAAGCTGGTTCTCGAAGTTAGCAAGCAAGGAAGTTAGTCAATCTACATATCACTGGGGGGGAGCTACAAGTTGTAGATCTGAGGTGAACCGCCAGCTGATGTCTAGCACGGCTCAGCCCTGCAGCTTCAAGGCGCCCATGGATCCAGATTCGATGATGTAAACCTCATTGCAGTCAGTTCCTGACGCGTGGGGCCACGTCGGTTGCAGCTGATGCATCCAACAATCAAACACCAAGCAGGTGACCGGTCGCATCTTTGGAATCACCCTTCACCACTCCAAACCAGCCAACGTTTGATGACCTTTTGAACCAGGCCCAAAGTCGTCCACCCAAACATTTGATGCTTTACGCCTTTGCTCGCCACTGGCAGCTTTGAAAAACTGACCCGTTTTGAGAAGCCAAGTCTCAAAACAGCCAACTATACGAATCATAGGTTGGATGTGAGCCAAAAATTGCCCATCCTAACCCATCCTATTCCCATTGTCGTTGGCGAGTGCGGTCACCACCAATGGCTTCGAGAGACGCAATGGTCAATGATAAGGGCTGATGGTGAGTGGCATCTAGTGGCAGCTCAGAAACATACGGAAAACATGATGGCTAATCAGGGCTAGGAATAGTCAAGCATGGCTACTCGTTCCTGGGGGAAGCTAATCATGGTTGATGAGGGACACTGGAGAATCTCCTACCAGAAAATCAAACACAATAAAGGAAAAAATAGGGTATATATTCACTGCTGGATCTCTTAGCTGAAGCTATGAGGCAACAACTACAATTGCGTCCACTCTCTTTTACCGTCTGATGCTTGGTCGCTATTGCGTATGTCATGTCTCAACAGGTCTGAGGAAAATATGATTGACACTGATTACTATGACATGCTATCACTAATATATTCTCTTATATTTGTAAAGATATAAATGTATAAACCCAAAGAACAAATGAATAGATCAATATATAGTTTTTGAAAAAATAAAACCATACAAAAAGAGAGTAAACCAACGAAAAAGGATAAACAATAAATAAATACACAAATAAAAGAGATAAACAAATAAACAAATTGATGAATTAATGAACAAATGAATTCATAATCCCTTCCTCTTATTACTAAACCCCCCTAATAAAAAAAAACACCTTGGGGGTGCACTTCTGTTTTTTTTGGTTTTGGTCAATTGCATTTTTAATTGTAGCAATTTGACAAGTAAAAGGAAGACTACATTCCCCAAGCAACGGTTTTTCCCCCTATTATTAAAAACCTCTGGCTTAGGGGATGTTTAATATTAGGGTCCTGAACACCCAAGTGGTTTTTATCATTAGGGTCCTAAATTTAATATTAGGGTCCCCTTCGTGCAGTTGGTTTTTGTAATTTTTCTAAATACTGTTTTAAAAAGAATTTAATAAGGCAAACATTAAACGCCAAAATGTTTTTTTATCATTAGGGTCCTAAATTTAATATTAGGGTCCCCTTCGTGCAGTTGGTTTTTGCAATTTTTTAAATACGGTTTTAAAAAAGAGTTTAATACGGCAAACATTAAACACCAAAATGGTTTTTATCATTAGGGTCCTAAATTTAATATTAGGGTCCCCTAATATTAAACCCCCCCTATTATAAAAAACTCCTTGGGGTGCTTAGCATTTGGGGAGGGGGGGGAGGGTTTAGTAATAGGGGGAAAGGATTATCAAATACATGTACATATATTTAAAACATATACTGTACATGTTTTTACCCATTTCGACAAACAAATCTACCCCAAGTTCTATTCTTTCTTGTTGATCGATTCTCTCTCTCCCTCCATCCCGGAGGTTCAGGCACTAGCCATGAATATGGTCATGGTCACTCTCCGCAGCTCCTGGCATAAAAGCATCCTGTCCAGGAGCGCCTCAGGGAACGTCCGTGGCATCTCGCAGCATCCCCAGATATGCTCGTCCATTGCTGCACCATACCCTCAAATTCGTATGCTGGAAACGCAAGAAATAATTTTTAGAAACTATTTGGGATGTGAAGCATGCTAATCCCACCATTTTTTGAACCATAAAAAGTCAAACAATTGCAACCAGCCAATATCTGTCAATATCCTCTCCGTTTTTTGGTCGTACTGGATGAGCCCGTAGCCAAGCTAAAGCCGCAACGAACTGGGGAATTGAAATCCGAGGCTGAGGAAACTAAGCCTCAAACCCTACCATTAATCAAACACCGTAACCACTGCCACCAATCAAAGCAGCAAGAATAAACAACAACAAGAACAAGAACAACAACAACAACAACAACAACAACAACAACAACAACAACAACAACAGCAAAAAACTGGTTGGTGGTTTCAACCCCTAGGAAAAATAGTAGTCAACCAAGCAACCATTCGGTAATGCAAGAAGGAAAATGATTGTTTTTTTCAAATTTTAAATCACCAACCAGTAGTTGTCCAACCACTATTGTTGCTTATTTACCCCTATTATGAACTATTATAAGCAAAACCAAACCAGCGCCAGAACCCATCCTTGGTCTTCAGCGTCGGCATCCAAGACATCCCAGGCGCAAGCGTGCTCTGCCAGAGCATAGTGGCACAGGCTTTTGAAAAAGTAGTCGTCCTGTGCTGGGAGACTTCTGATGGCTATGCTTGGCTGGTGATTCTCAGCAACTGGTTGGTCAAATATGGTCAAATCAGGTTCTTTTAAGAGGGAGAGCCAACAAAATCAACTAGACATGGTGGATTGCTCGTCATTGCCAGCTGCGCTTACCGGAGGGTGACTGGTTGGTAACCACTCGCCCCCACTGGTTGATTTCTTCGGCTGATCATTCTACTTCGTAACTGGTTCGCAAGCACTCGCCCAGTCGTGGGGTTGACATCATGTACAAATGGGCAGCCATGATTACCAAACCAGCTATGAAGTGGGATGATCATCTGGGGTTGCACTGACACGTTTCAATGCTGTGAGCACTCGAGGGAGTTCCTATTGATCCCTTGCCAGCAGCTAGCAACAGGCCTCTGAAAATATCCAACACGGTCCTGATCTTTAAAAAAATTGCATTCCTTCATGCATAGATCAAAAAGTCTCCCCAAAACTGTGAGTTTTTCACCGGCACGAATCTTTCGCCATCACAGCCACGACTGCCGGGCGCCTCTTCGAGGCTCCACTCGGGCCAAATGCCCAAGCACTTCAAGCGGGGTAAGTACCTCAGTACCCCAGGGGCGAAGCTCACAGCTTAGCCTTCCAGTTGAGTACCACGGTGCTGTTGTGGTTGGCGGATGCCTTGTTCCATTAGCGGGGAGGAAACCACTGCAGGCTTTCCCTGCGATGCTGTCGCGGGGATTTCCTAGATGAGTTTCCTAGGCTACATCCTACTTGGATGTGCAGCTGGCACTACAATCGGTGGTTGCCACAAACCCCTTTTAGGTGGGCTACGCCCTTGAATCAAGCCACCAAACTTCACCAGTTACCAAGGTTCACTTCCAAGTGCCAGCATGGTTACAACTTGAAACTCAGAGTTGTTGGATGAGGATCGGAGACTCGCAATAGTAGCAAAAAGCGCTGATCAGCTTAGCCCGCAAATTATTCACAAATCACGGATTTCTCATTTCCATGTCACGGATTTTAAGACGATAGCCTGAAGCATTCCCGAAAACACCCCTTCTTCCCTAGGACAACCGGAATAAACATCATATAAAAGATGACGACAGCGCACACCACTGCAATGTTAAGCAGCCAACGGGCCCAACCCATAAGCACCTGGATTTGTATCATGGGAGAGCCTAGTGACTGCTGATGGAAGCATGAAATTTGCATCAACCAAGAGTGCCAACATGTGCCAACCAAGCCAAGCAGCAATCTGGCTGGTCCCTTACCAATCTGAATATTGAATAGTGACCTTATGTGACCTTTCTATCAACTTGTCTCTAGCTTTGGCACTCGTTCACAACCAAACGTTCCAAAAGGTTACACTGATCGCCACCGCCCCACTGCAAAGCCACATTTCTTCGTGCAGCTGCATCCTCCTTGGGTGCAGCTGGGTGCAGCCAAACCCGGCACTAAGGCACTTCCCAGGAACGATAAGTCCTTCTGGATGGCAATTGAGTGAGTTCATTTGAGCGATGAAGTGATTCAGACATGGATTAATTCATTGATCCCCATTTAAAATGGTTTAAAATCCGTGATTGGCTGAGGATTTGATGGGATTCCTGTCTGAATCTATGGATCGTCATGGTAAATAAACCCGCGCTAACTTATTTGTCGTGATATTGGACGCTAGTCGTGTCATGGTAAGGTACCTTGAGGTTGGGTTGGCCCCTGCTACTGCTACTGGTGGCAGAAGGGAAAAATATGTTTGTCAACCGGGCAGCCAGGTAATCATCCCCAGGCATGATTCAAAATAAAACAATCTTGAAACCATCGGCGAGTGAAAGTTCGGAGACCAAAAAACACTGTTACTCGCAACTTGCCACCCCAGTCGTGCTTTCTGGCCCTTTTCTGCATACTGCGGGAAGGAAAGATGAGGAAAAAGTAATGGCGACAACAGCAGCTATACCACCAGGTTTGGGAAAAGCTGCACCTGCTCAGCATGCTGATTTGGAAATCAGCTGCGGAACAAGGTGATTCAGCAAAGAAGCTATCCCAGAAATGGTTGATGGGAAAAATGTTGACTTAGCGTCAACTAATAATGGTTGGCTAAAGGTAAACCAATGATGCTCGATTGATTACAGTTAACAATCTGATTGGCGATGACAAATTGCCCGGTTTCCCCAAAAACTGTTCAAGAACCCGCCCAGTGCGGCCATCAACAACCCCTTGCCCTTGATGATGCTTAGTGACCCAGCGAAGCACCATCAACAATCGTTCACTAATTATTCGAAATCAACCTTCATCCCTTCTGTGCAACCACATGCTTTCCAGATATTTCCTATTTTACCAAAATACAAATGAATCATCTCTTGCATTAGAACGGGTACAGGCTCTTACCGAGATACTCAAAAACAATTGTGTTAAACCATTACCCATCTCTAGTGACAACCAGGAGCCTTTACTTCAGTCTTGGGCGACTTTTTCTCAGGGCGTGAATCCAAGCCCAAACCTGAGAAGTTGCACCCTGCAACGGCTGCCTCTTTTCTGCCAGTCTCGTGTGTTCATGGCCATTACTCTGCATGACTGATGCTGAACCTTGAGAACCACTATGGTTGTGAACCATTCATCAGGATCACAGCTACTCATCGTCAACAACTATCAGTTGGTCCATTGATGTCCATTGTCACCGGATGTGGCCTGTTACATACCACCCCTGTCCCACCAAGGAAAACGATGGCCCTGCCAACATCGAGCATCATTCTCTCCGGCAAGGCCGCCAGTAGCTGGACCTCGCCTGGATCACTGTGGTTTAGCATGGTTGGTGGTTTTCACCCATGGTTAAGTGGTGATTAATAATGGTTAATAATAGTTATATATGGTTCCGTGCTCCGTGTTCCCGCCCCCCCCCCCAAATGGGTAGGGGGGGGTGGATGGGGGGCCAGGAACATGCTATTTGCAGCATTTCGGAGTCTTAGCCTCGCATTCGTACGCTATTTGCAGCATTTGGCAGCTTTTGCCTCCCAATTGCACTTTATTTGCAGCGTTTCGGAGCTTTTGCCTCCCAATCGCACGCTATTTGCAGCGTTTCGGAGCTTTTGCCTCCCAATCGCACGCTATTTGCAGCGTTTCGGAGCTTTTGCCTCCCAATTGCACCCTATTTGCAGCATTTCGGAGCTTTTGCTTCCCAATTGCACCGTATTTGCAGCATCAGGGAGCTTTTATAATGCAAACATATGTGCATACTATCTATTGTACATACTACTACGTAGT
>VSDK01019664.1:93466-105313 GCA_009767595.1 Symbiodinium kawagutii | reverse complement strand
CACCAAACCTTACCCACTTAAGAGGGTATCGGCTCGTAAGGTACGATCATATCCTTTACTAAATCAAATTAGAATGATTCTGACCTTACGAGCCGATACCCTCTTAAGTGGGTACGGTTTGGTGGTACAGTACGGTGGTACGGTTCCGAGGTACGGTTCGGTGGTGCGGTATACGGTACGGTACGGTGGAACGATTTGCGGGTACGGTGCAGTGCCGTGGTACAGTTCGGTACTTCAAAGCGTACCATCGTACCGTACCATGCCGTCAAGACCGTACCACCGCACCGTACCATGCCTTCAAAAGCGTACCATCGTACCGTACCATGTGTTCAAAAGCGTACCATTGTACCGTACCATGCTTTCAAAAGCGTACCATCGTACTGTGATCATTCCGTATACCTGGATTTCAGCTATCATTATCACACCTACTTTGAAATTAGATAATATATATTGCATACATGCTACTTACCTACTACTTACCTACATGCAATCTATATATATATATATGCATTTTTTCATTTACATACTAATTGTATCAAACTGTTTGATATTTATACAATAATTACTTATACTCCCCAAATACTACTTTTTTACTACCCATAAACATCTAATTATAGTCTTTACATGTTCTTTATATGTTCCACTGCTCGTATACTACCCCCCTACCCCCACTCCCCCCACCCCACCCCCCCCCCCCCCCCCCCCCCCCCACCCCCCCAGGGGGGGGGGTGTATTGCTATCTGCTTCCATAATAGCCATATACAATTGATAGAATACCATCCCACTTCCCCACCCACCCACCCACCCAACTACCACACCACAGGGGGGGGAGGGGGGACCCAATGACCCATGCCGGGGGGGGGGAGGGGGGGCAAGGAACGCTGGACCATATATGGTAACCATTGGTAACCATGGTTGATAATGATCATACATCTGGTTGGTGGTGCTCACCATCCCTATGCCTATGCAAAATATGCTGGTCAACCGGTTGGAACAATTGAACATGTTTGAAACAAATTGAAACCACCAGCCAGCTTGGCGTTTACAGTAGGTTTTCCTATCATTCCTGGGATCATTGTCGATCATGGTCGCCAATGGTCAATATTCGGTCACAGTTCATGATAGCCAAAAGGATGCCGATAGCGACCAACCCCATAGACAATGGGTCTTCTAGTTTGCTGTTGAGTGCTGTTGACTGGAAGATCTCATCACAGCTAATCACCATGTCCACCAGGTGGTGTCATATGCTGTCATGATGGGTTTAGCCTGTTCAAGAGTTCTTTATGTTCTTTACAGTGTTTTAGTGCGATAAGGCTTTAGATATGCAGTGTTTTGCAGCGTTTTACTATAGTTAGAGCACTCCTAGTAGCTCACTAGCTCCCCTTGAAAAAGGTGTGTGTGTGTGTGTGTTGATAATTACCTTTGGCTCCAAATCGCTCACTCTCAACCAACAGCCAAATGTTTACTTTCAGCAGCTACGAGAAGATCCAAGTGGGGAAGCTTTGTCAGCGGCAACGTGCAGCTTTGGCTTAATGGGCTGGAAAAATCACTGCCTAGAGTCGGTGTTCCTGGCGAACCGCAAGGTATATCGACTATAGTGGTTATATGGTTATATAGTGGTTACATTGATGGTTGTTATGTAGTGGTTCAGTAACATTGTCAAATGCATATCTCGAATGCGGGTCTGCCACTTCAATCAACAGACTGCAGTTAACCTGGTCTGAAGTTGGCAACCGGAGCGTGCCTTCTGAAATTTGACTTCCGCAGTACGAAGAGTAGGGGAGTCATATGCAAGAAGAGTAGGGGAGTCATATGCAATCAGAGTACAGGAGTGAGCTTTGCACAAAGTTGGTCTCTCTTGTTGCTAGTCCTGCTGGTAAACGAGCCTTCTGATGATTGCCGCGTCATGATTTACACAGCTTGGGCGTACAACATCCCCTAGCAAATTGTGTCTCCATGATGGTGCTGCTTACACTCGAAAAAGCAAGGTGTTTCAGGCATTTGTTTCCTGGATTGTGCCCTTTGCTCCCAAGTACCTGTAAAGGAATTGCTGTGCACATCTGAAGCGAAGCTTGCCCGGCTTCAGCAAGCCCCAACGGTTAAATCATGGAACTTGGGGGCCCCCCAGCCGAGAATCCGCCTGCCACCCTGGACCAGACCATGCTCAGCATCCTGGACCTCAGCCCGGCCTTCTTGGATGCGTTTCTTCACGTTGCGCCGCCGCAAGGCCGATGTGACGTTGCAATAGAGATCCGTCGACAAGTTCCTGCCGAGCTGCGAGGTCGGTGGTTGGTGAAGCCCAAGCGCCAGTAGCAAGTTACATCAGCCACCGGTGACTCAGCGGTGACCTGTTAACTGTTAACACATGAAATCTTCAAAAGTGTGAATCTTCATTGGCGACCTACCTGCTGTTTGTCTGAAATCTTCATTCGTGTGAATTCTGTTGGATGTCCGTGACCTGGCAGCAGGTTCCTCACAGATCAACGGCCTCAGGGCACACCTGGGAAGTTTGAAAGTACCCCCAAGGCCTAGGGGACCAGTGGCTGATGTGAAAATCCCAAGGCTGCTGGCCCAACTTTCGTTGGTTCCAAGATGTTCCTAGTCCATGTAAAGGTGCTAAGAGGTTGGCACCGGTCCAAACTCCATGGCCGAGACATGTCCCTGTACCCTCTTTCTGTCCTTGGTCTTTGACATTGAGTGGGTTTTTATATAGGTGACATTGAGTGGCTTAGGGATAACTTATTTTCTTCCCTATAACTCAAGATCACTCAAGTATTGCAGCACATGCCCGATCCATCCCGTTCCCCTCGCCCCAGTTCCTTTCGGTGAAAAATTGCAGCAAGGACGACTGTTGTTGAAATTTTTCGGCCCTGGAATTCCTGGATCGGGCGAGATAGAGGAGGAACCCATGCATCGAGGGGTGACAAACTGATCCCTTTGGATCTTTTGGGGCAAAAAATGTCCGCGGATGTGCCTGATAAACCAGCCATTTTCACCTGGCAAATCCCCTGTTTCGGAGGTGGCATGGGGCCAAGAATCATCAACCCCAGGCTCTTGCCCCGGTGCCCCGTGCGAAGAAACACGGTGAGTTCAAGATGAAAGGTGGCAAACCAAGGTACCCACGAGGTAGCCCCACTTGGCAACACGAATTTCTGCAAGAAAAAGTCGCCGTTCGACGACTTGCAATTTCTCCACATGTTTCTGCTACAATGCCGCAGTGGTAGGTAGGTGCCTACCAGGTAAGGCAACCCCCAACAACACGACATGTTTCTTACAATGCTTGCAACTCTGAGCCGTTGTAAAGCATCGTATGGCGCCGCCATCTGAGGTATGGTTGGTATGGCGACCTCGCCGTGCCGGCGGTGCCCCACTTAGTGATTTCCAAGTCCACCAAGCTGTGAAGGCCATCGGCTCAACAAAAGTAGTGCAATGGTTAGCTATATATCTTTTAAGTCATACAAGTTGGTCATCAATCATTCTTACTAACATAACTATAATCATTTATCATTAAAAGTAACTCTATAGCAACTAATTGTCAATCATTGAATGATTTCAATCTTGGAAACATAACTATGATCATTTTATCATTAAACTATATAACAAAAAATCATATATCTAATCATGTCAACTCACAAGCGCATAGCAACCCGTCCATTCATTTCAAGCGTGCAACGAGGGCGGTGCCGCGTGCCATCGAGCTACCGCAGTGAGCTGACAGTGGCGCTGAGCGAGGTGATGAAGGAGGAAAAAACGCCGATGGCCAGCAAGATGACGCACACAGCAAAGAGCCTGGTTCACGGCAGTGGCAGTCTGGTTGGTGGTTTCAACCCATGGTTAAGTAGTGGTTAATAATGGTTATTATATATGGTAATAATGGTTGGGAATGATCATGTATACTGGTTGGTGGTGCGAACAGCCACCCCGTCATGAAAAATATGCGCTTGTCAACCAACCATTTGTGAATAATCACTAGGGAAAATAAAACATGTTTGAAACCACCAACCAGCAGTGGAGGGCCAGTGGTTGGTAGTTGACGCTACCGTTCCAGCTACCGAGCTATAGTAGGTAACCAAGCCTAAAAAACAATAGTAGCAACCAGCTGGTTACCTACAATTTCGAGGTAACTGGAAGGGTAGGGGAAACTAAGTTGGTAGTTAAGTAGGGTAACTACCAAATATAGTAACTACTGAGAGTTAGTCTGGTGAGTGGTTGAACCACCCATGGTTAACTAGTGGTTCATAGTGGTTGATACTGACTAGTACTTAGTGAGAGTCAATGGTTAAATGCAGGTTGAGAGTGAAGAGTTGAGTAGTGGGCAATGGTTTTTGGCGGCTGGCTAATGGTTTCTGCTGGTGGCTTTTCACCACCCTGTCATGAAAAATATGACTCAACCGAGCAACCATAGCAGGCAATACTGAGGAAAATAGAAAAAGATTGAAACCAGCAGCCAGTAATGGTACAATACAGGTTGATAGCAACGAGTAAAGCAGAGTGGGCAACAACTTAAAGCGGCCAGTACTGTTCAATAATGGTCAATAGTTAGTGGCTCGTAAAAGGTTAGTGATGGCCAATAGCTAGGTCGGTTTGCATCAAAAAATATGATTGAGCATGAGCCATGTTTGCTGTTACTGGCCAATCATCATGGTCAACAGTTCATGGTTCAAGAATGGTTTATGATGACCAAAACTGGTGATGATTGAAAACGATGATGATTGATAGCGGTGATTGATAGCGGTGAATGAGGATGGCTGTTCGTATATGCAATCGTGGCGTTGCTGGCTCACAATTTCTAAGCATGCTGATCCATAGCTGCACGAACTCACCCAGGACCTTCTCCGGCCACCCCATGCTGACTTCCTTTTGCCACCAATAGGTACAATTCACTATGTTCAACCAACATGAATGAACTACGCGTATCATTCAAAGGCATTTTTGATAGTCAAGTGGCATTCAATTAACTAATGACAGCAGTTTTGAAAAACCATGAATCAAAACCATCGTTAATGTCATTGACCAGTTTCGATTTTCAAGAACAACCTTCTCATTACCAGCTTGGTGCACCCCCCCCCGCCCCGCCGGCCCCGCCTTTCGACGCCATTGGCCGGCGCGATGTTGGTGGTGGCCGGGGTGAATTGGGTCATGGACCAGTGAATTGATGCAGCATAGGACTCAAAGAAGTCGGCCTCCAGCGTGGAGTCGTGCACGGCTTTGCGGAACACAAGTTGTTGGCAAGAGATGGGTACATGTCCGTAGTTTATTTGGGGGGTTCTCAAAATGGGGGACGCCCCAAAAATGGTCGGTGTATTGATATAGTAAAAATGACTGATGTTGGATGATTTGGGAGGTCCCCTATTTTGAGAAACCACCGTATGTGTAAATGATAATTTCTTGCAGAGAGTCAACAACCAGGAAGAACCAGCAATCATGCTGAGACAATTACTATTGTTGCAACGCCTGAAGCTACTTTGGCCAATGGGCTGGTGATGCAACCAGCTCCTGGTCAAGACAAAGGGATTCTTCGCTTCCAAATTGTCTCAAAGGACCATTAAGAGAGACATCGACCAAACTTGGCAGACCCAGATTCAGGAAACAACCATCATTAACCATCCTCAACCGTCATGAATCTCACGTTGACCCATATCAAGCCATATCAACACCCCTCTGAATTCCATCAAGCCCCCCATTTTGGACGGCACCGGCGCTGCGCAAGCGCCACCTCTTCCAGCTCAGCTCGAACCAACCAACTGGATCTCTGCTGCGTCCTGGAAGGTGGCAACACCGTTGGGGAACGCCAAGCTGGTGACGGCTGGTGATTGGTTCCCACAGGTTGGTTGAGTTGGTCACCTGCAGGGCGATTTATTGTCCACGGGATTCGCCCTGCTTGAGCTAAAGCCTTGCCACGCGCATGCACGACGACTGACCATGCTGCGGAAAATGCGTGGCAATCAGATTCTTTCCGAAAGAGCTTCGGCCTTGCAAGCCGCCGAAGAAGAATTTACTAGGTTGCCCTTATTGTCAGTGATTCCTCCAGGTAGACCCTGCGCCCTTGGTTTGAAGTACAGTAGATGGTTCGTAAGTCTTTACAAATGGTTGAGGCTGGTCATTAAACTCCTTAAGAAAGCCTCATTTTTGGAGATAATCATCAAAATCATCCATGACACAATTTAATAGATTACTAAACTCCTTAGATCACCTAAAAATCTCCATCAAAGAGCTCCCGAGCTCCCCCGGTCCATGTGCCAACACCGAACCAGCAACACGCCACGAAATGAGTGATGGCCAGGATCATCGAAAGACCTGGGCAGGTTCCAGGTCGAACATGCGGATCAGTCACCTGTTCCCGTTGGTTTTCAGAGATCTCCTAGCAGTTGGACTACCTTGGCTTCCCTTCCAAGGGCCAACTCGGGATACCCCTGGCTACCTTGCTCCACTCCAACCACATCCAACCACCAGGATCAAGGAATCTGCCAGCAAATTCCCTGGCTGGCTCATCCGCTTTTAGAACCACTTGTCATGGGGAAGTGGTGCTTACGATTCCCAGGAGTTGCCCATGTCTGCATTGAAGAAATATACATAGCCAGCTCCCCCACGTTGCTACAAATGAGGGATCTTGGGAAGGCCCAGTTTTGCCATGGACTTCCCCTCAAACAAACGTAGAGTCGAGAGCCAAGGGAGCATCGACATACTTACAACATCTTAAGACGTCATGGATGGCCCCACTGACATGCCTAGGGCTCGATCTAAAAATCAGCTGGACTACAACATCTGGACCTTGTTCAACCTGGTGTCAAGCACACATTCATCTAGACCCATCTGATTCCAAGTGTCTCGTCATGGACAATGCAAGATGATCGTGAAAATAATCTTGTGCAATCATTGTTTCATAAAGCACTTGTCACAAACTCTTATCAGCAAACATTATAAGTTGACTCCAAACCATGATTAGACAAGAGATGCTTCACAATACTTGAGCCATCACCACCTGAGATGACCATTCTTAAGCATCAACCTGACAATGCCGCTCGAACGATTAACCAATTCATCCCTATGCAGCTGCGCCTCCCAAAATCTTGGCCACCAGGAAAGCGTGGGAAGATAAGAAGCGGTTGGCCAGCAAAGTGAGCTCCTGCGAATCACGCGCTTGGTCCAAAGCAATCTCTGAGAATGGTGAATAGCCTGGTTACTGAATGTTTGAGTATAAACACATGAATAAGCATCCACTGCCACTCACACACACAAACACAATGTGCGTATATAATTTTGGAATGCATACAGTATCATGCAGTTCTAGATGCCATTATGTTTTCACTAAGTTGTTTATTGATCCTCGTTTGCACCTACGGAAGCTGCACATGCACAACTGCAGGTGACGTGGGCCCACTCTGAGAGGGATGCGATTGAACATGTGCGGGAAGGCAGGAACATTAACATGGCACGGAACATTGTTTTCAGATATGGACGATGTTCATGATTCGTCAGCGTCAACCACGACAATGTAAACGATTGATGATGATGTGGGACAATCGTTGGTAACCTAACATGGCAATAGAAAATCAACCGTTTTTGCAAAAAAAACCTGGGAAATCATCCATTCATAGGGGTAATCGTATGATCCTCAATTGATGGTTGATGAGATCATCGGAGCTGCTTCGTGGTCACCGTTTCCTGGATTGACCGCTGCTTAGAGCGGACATGATACTATCTCACGGTGCGAGGGTGAGCGGCCCAGCAAGCAGACCCTCATGTTGCTTATGATCCCCTATGACTAGCGACCATTCGCCATGAAGAAGTTGATCTGGGGAAGTTGTTATTGATCATAAAAGATAATAAGCAACATGACAATAAATCATAATCATTCTCCAACTAGATGGTGCTGGTTGCCTTCAAAAGGGGATAACTATTGATCCCTACTGATAATCACAGGAGATGAAATTATCAATTATCCCTGTCCATCGAACGATGAATATCTGTGACCGCCATGTGAGACCCCCCAGCTGCGGGAACGCGATGTGTTGGTGAACATGACTAGGGTAACTACTAGTTATAGTCGATACAACCAAAATCAAATGGCAAAACTTCACCAACTTATAAATGTTTGGGGTCCTTGATCCCTAGCAGTAATCGACCATCCTTGAACCACCAACCACAATGTAAGTGCAAATTCCGCACCGTTAAACAGCTTCTTAGCTCTTCACCACTCTTAATTCACTATACCAGCCATCATCAATCATGAATGAATCATCAATCAACCATTGCTGAGCCATCACTTAACTGTACCTAGCCACTATTCTCGACTATTTCCATTATTATCCACTCTTAGTAATGACTATTAGTAGCAACCTTCGAGTATCTACTACTATTGTCCACCATCAAGTGATCAATATCAACCACCATCATTAACTACTATTCAGTATCATCATGAAAAATGTTAGTCAACCAACCATTTGTTAACAATTATTAGTGAAAATAAAATCCACCATGTATTCTACTATTCTTGCCATTAACAGACTATATCTACTATTAATGGGTTACTAACAAAATCAATGATTGTATCTGCCATTTAGCCACGGTCATTCGCCATTTATTAACCACTATTGTTACCTACTATATTCATTATTATCTACTTATCACTAATCATTACATTAACTACTTTTGAGTATTAAGTATTATTAACCACTACTACTGTCCACCATTGACCACCATCATTGACTACTATCTATTATCTCCTATTAAGAGATTACAAACTACTATCATTAATTACCAACCACAAATATCAACCAACATTCATCATTATCTAACTATTACTGGACAACCGAATTCACGATTATATCACACCATTTAACCACTATTAACTAACTATTCCACCATTGTCCACCACCATTCATCCGCCATTTGCTGACCACTATTCTTAACTACGATATTCATTATGATCTACTAATAATGGATTAGTGACTGCATCTAACTACCATTATTAACCACCATTCATCCACCCTTGACTACCCACTCTCATCTATCACACCATCCCTTCGCCCGGCCGCACGTGGCCGTGGGCTCCTGCTGCAGTTTGGCCACGCGCGCCAAGCGCACCAGGCGAAGCATCCGCAGCGTCCGGAGGAAGCGCGCAGACTTCAGACCCGCCTCGCCGTGGCAGCGGTAGGGGATGTGGTGGTGGATGTGGTGGTGGATGTGGTGGTGAGGGCGTGAGATGGCTAGGGCTTGGTGAAACTGGTGATGGCTGGTCATGGCTAGGTCGAAAAAAGAGGTGAAACGCTTCAGGCTTCAGAGCTAGATATAGCTAGTTCATCTGGACTGGATTTAATCACAAAGCCAATAGTAGCTAGTTAACCACTTCAGAATGGCAACACTAGTCTCGGGAAGATGAGATCCGCTGAAAGCATGAGCCAAGATAAGTATAGACAAGGTAGTCAACAGTAGTTAGTTCGCAGTTAGTTAAGCTAGCCACAAAAGGCTTCAGAGCTAGTGACCAACCCTAGGATTCATAGCCAGTAGTGGTCAAACTAGTGTGATGAATGGTAGCTCGTTCATAATGATTCAACCGTGGTTACTTGATGGTAAATAGCTAAGAATAGTGAATGGCTGGCCAAAAGCGATAGAAACCCGTGAACGACATATAGCTGGTTGGCAATGTCTGGTGATCAAGGTTCATCATTCAACTGGAACCCGCCAACAACAAATGGAAAACCACGTGCGGCACGACTATTGTATTTGATTCTGGGTTCTCATTATGCACAAATGCAGCTGTTAGTAACGTCACTGGTGTACAGCCATGAGTAGCATTAGGTACATTATTAGTTGTAGGCTTTCATTAGGACTTGCATTGGTCAAGACATATCATAACCCGTAATAGCAGTTGTATTAGTTGGGTTGTTTACCATTCCTCCATGTGGCTGTGGGCCCATGCCCTGTACCCCTGCTAACCTCCCTTGAATGACCAAAGTCGTCTAACTGTTGGGATGTTCAGCTATAAATTGGTCGGTTGATGAATATTGACCTAGTTCGCCATATAGATGGCATATCCCCTAGTCTTGCTGCATACCATCCCCTATCATCAACCAGCAAAACCAGCTAACTAATCAACCAGCAAACCAGCTAACCAACCAGCGAAACCAGCTAAACCAGCCAATTAACCAGCTAAACAACCAGCTAAACAACCAGCAAAACCAGCCAATTAACCAGCTAAACAACCAGCAAACCAGCTAACCAACCAGCGAAACCAGCCAATTAACCAGCTAAACAACCAGCAAACCAGCTAACCAACCAGCGAAACCAGCCAATTAACCAGCTAAACAACCAGCTAAACAACCAGCATAACCAGCCAATTAACCAGCAAAACCAGCCCATTAACCAGCTAAACAACCAGCAAAACCAGCTAATTTACCATTCATTGGTTGGTTGGAGCAACTGCTTGACCCAGCCCAACATACTAAACACGATGGAGCGCAGCATGCAGGCGTGCCTCAGCCCCCTGGCCCTCCAACATTGTTTCCAACCTCAGCGGATGATGGGAGCCATGGTGGTGAACCACTGGATGCCAAGGTGATGGCTAAGGAGCACGGGGTCACAAATTAATGATGGTTGTTAGCATCTAATTGGTTATCAGAAATTGGGTGATGGTTGATAGTGAATATATATATATATATACATATGTGTGTGGTCAAATTTCTGATGATCAACTAGAAAAATGTTTTTGATAGGGTCGATGTGATGATTGATGATGGATTAGTGTTGGTGCAGGGTGGATAGTAGCGGTTTTGAAGCATGCAGTGATAGAGTGTAATATGAATCAGCCATGCGAGCGAAATGGCGGTGGAAACTGTGAGAGAATCCGAGTTGTGGTAGATGTGACCACTCTGAATGGCTATGCCCATGTCATTGGGTACGAACCAACCAATTCAAATCATGACTCATGACCGACAAATGCCAGCCCAGGATTCATAAACCCCTGGTTGATTGATAGGGGGTATCCCCCAAGTTCACCAATTAGTTTCCCATCAAAATGGGAGCGCTTCCATGGATAAACATGTGGCAATCACATTCATCCCGCGTTTGCATGAGATCAACCATATGGCTGTGGGTCAAACCCCTGTACCTCCCCCACTATCAACCATTGTTTTCCCACTATTATTGTTGGTTATTGTCCCCCATGGTCCACGGTTCATAT
This sequence comes from Symbiodinium kawagutii, assembly GCA_009767595.1. Lineage (NCBI taxonomy): Eukaryota > Dinophyceae > Suessiales > Symbiodiniaceae > Symbiodinium > Symbiodinium kawagutii. The sequence continues at coordinate 94,131 of VSDK01019664.1, read as the reverse complement.
TGACCCATGGCCATATTGAATCATTGTCCAGGTTTGTATCATGTTCACCTGGCACCAACTTTGAGCAGGTAGTACCCATGATGAACCCAGGGTGACATCACCAGGTACCTGAAATGCGAGCCCCCTGCGGAAGCTGAGACCAGCATGGCGAGCTGCGGGACCCCAACCAGCGGAACTCAAGGGTAGAAACCAGAGATTGGACTGGTTGGTGGTTGGTTCGGTTGGTGGCTGATTTGGCCATCCCAAAAAATTACTTTACTTCGAGTGATCCCCACCATGTCATGTCATCACCGCTTGTTGACTCCACTTTTGTCTGACGTTCTCTCCGACATACCTTCTGACATTCTTTCTGACAAATCTTCTGATATTCTCTCTGACATATCTTCTGACATTCTTTCTGGAACATCTTCTGACGCTCTTTCTGACAGCTTTCTACTCGGACATTCTTTCTGGCCTCTCTTTTGACATTCTCTCTGACATCTCTTCTGACATTCTTTCTGACATATCTTTTGACATTCTTTCTGACATATCTTCTGCCAATCTCTCTGATATTCTCTCTGACATCTCTTCTGACATTCTTTCTGACCTTCTCTCTGACATATCTTCTGACAATCTCTCTGATATTCTCTCTGACATCTCTTCTGACATTCTTTCTGACCTTCTCT
>VSDK01019664.1:17620-81794 GCA_009767595.1 Symbiodinium kawagutii | reverse complement strand
ACTAGTCGTGCATGGTCGTGGTTGAGGTCCGGCGAGGAGGAGGAGGAAAAGAGGAGATGGAAGAGGAGGCGGAGGAGTCAGGTGTGATAAAATCTAACAACCCTCACCTGACAGGTGGGGAAAAACACACATGCCAATCAAACCACAAAAAAGCATCGGGGTTGAAATAAGGGGGGAGACGTCAGGCATCAAGCTTATAGACTTGGAACAGCGGGCCCTACCCTCAAATTCTACAAAATGATTCTCACAGGGCATGAAAATCTGTACAAAATGAAATTCACGCACAAAGCATGTCTCTACAAAAAGTGATTCACACCCACTTTTTCCTCCAAAAAACCATCAAAAAAAGTCGAATGAACATAGAAAAACCACTGATCATTTTATAGTGGCGTTACTTCAGCATCTTAAAAAGCATATCATTCTCCCTTGATCATTTTGTAGTGGTCTCGATCGGGTAGCCAACAACAGTGATCATGTTTTCCCTGATCTTTTTGTAGTGATGGAATGTCGGGGTTGTGTACTGAGTGTGTTAGCCACAGTAACAGTGCAAGAGTCTCGACAAGAGGCAGCACCAAAGCCCAGGCCAGAAAACGCAGAGGAAAAACACTACTGAAACATTTTCTCCGAAGCGGTTGACACTAAAACGGTGTAGCACTGGAACATTTTCCTCCACAACCGTTTCCACTAAAATGGTTTAGCACTGAAACATTTTCTCCAAAGCGGTTTACACTCAAACGGTTTAGCACTGGAACATTCTCTCCTTCAAAGCGGTTTACACTAAAACGGTTTTGCACTGAAGAGTGTCTTCCGAGATTGTCACTTGAAGTGTTCCACTATAAGAGTGCCACTTCAAGAGTGTTGTGTCAAGAAAACGCAGAGGAAAAATCCTACGCTGGAACAAAGTGACGGGTGTTGGAGCTCCATGCAATAGTTGGGTACAAAATGCATTTTGTAGTGACGTAAGGTGGCCTCATCATTTTGTAGCGTTCATTAATTGGATGGGCAGAACTTAGGCACGCTAAAATTGCTAGGCCTAGATGCCTAGATTGTTCTGCTGGGCCTGTGTGATCAATTTGTAGCAACACTGTCCTATAGTACCAAGAGTGACTCTCCACTCCAACAGTGTCTTCCGAGATTGTTACTTGAAGAGTTTCACTACAAGAGTGTCACTTCAAAGGTGTTGCGTCTCTCCAAGAATGTCTTACCAAGAGTTTCTCACCAAGAGTGCCACTCCAACAGTGTCTTAGCCAGAGTAACGGTGCAAAGAGTGTCTCGACCAGAGGCAGCACCAAAGCCCAGGCCAGAAAAAGCAGTGGAAAATTACCACTGGAACATCTTCTCCAAAGCGCTTCACACTCAAACGGTTTAGCACTGAAACATTTTCTCCAAAGTTGTTTCCACTAATACGGTTTAGCACTGGAACATTTTCTCCAAAGCGGTTTACACTCAAACGGTTTTGCACTGGCAGTATTGGGGATATCTATCATTGAAATGTTTTCCGATGGCCTCTCCAAGGGTATCAGTACCAGGAATGATTGTCCACTCCAAGAGTGTCTTCCGAGATTGTCACTTGAAGAGTTCCACTATAAGAGTGTCACTTCAAGAGTGTTGTGTCAAGAAAACGCAGTGAAAAAATCCTACCATGGCTTGCTGGAACAAAGTGACGGGTGTTGGAGCTCCATGCAATAGTTGGGTACGAAATGCATTTTGTAGTGACGTAAGGTGGCCTCATCGTTTTGTAGCGTTTATAAATTGGATGGGCAGACCGTAGGCACACTAAAATTGCTAGGCCTAGATTCCTAGATTGTTTTGCTGGGTGTGCATGATCAATTTGTAGCAACACTTTTCTACAGTACCAAGAGTGACTCTCCACTCCAAGAGTGTCTTCCGAGATTGTCACTTGAAAAGTTTCACTACAATAATATTACTTCAAGAGGGTTGGGTCAAGAAAACGCAGTGAAAAAATCCTACCATGGCTTGCTGGAACAAAGTGACGGGTGTTGGAGCTCCATGCAATAGTTGGGTACAAAATGCATTTTGTAGTGACGTAAGGTGGCCTCATCATTTTGTAGCGTTCATTAATTGGATGGGCAGAACTTAGGCACACTAAAATTGCTAGGCCTAGATTCCTAGATTGTTTTGCTGGGCATGCGTGATCAATTTGTAGCAACACTGTCCTATGGTACCAAGAGTGACTCTCCACTCCAACAGTGTCTTCCGAGATTGTTACTTGAAGAATTTCACTACAAGAGTGTCACTTCAAAGGTGTTGCGTCTCTCCAAGAATGTCTTACCAAGAGTTTCTCACCAAGAGTGCCACTCCAACAGTGTCTTAGCCAGAGTAACGGTGCAAGAGTGTCTCGACACGAAGTCCCCACAAAAGTATCTTATAAGATTGTCGTACTAAGGGTGTTCAAAGAAATGGCAATTCGAGTTCAAACAAAGCTTGCTGCAACCAGCCCCTGATCCTGCGAAAGAACAACACTGGAACTGAAAACAGAAAACCCAAGCATTCTGCAGCTTGAATTTGGCTGAACAAATTCGCTTCCAAGGATGGCTCACCAAAATGAACGGCACGGATGCTAGCATCTCGATGCCGTTTATCTTAGCTGCCTGGGGAACTAAGGCTCACGCAACATGGTGTAGGCAAGACAGGGCTAGCACACTAATCTGAGACCATTTCCGCCGCCAGTGCCAGAGAGCTGGATGACTATTTTCACGATCCTTCTGACATACAGATACGGACGTACACTCTAAAACGAGCTGCCTCACTACAAAATGATAAGGAAATTCAACATAGATGTCATTACTTGCAAGTTAATCCCTCTATAAAATGATTCATTAGAAAAATATGATCTAAATAAACACAGATAAACATTCTCTACAAAATGATCTTGGATTTTAACATGATTGCAAATGTATCCCAAAATGTCCTCTCTACAAAATGTCCTGCCTCGAGGTCGCAAATACCACTTGCACACTTTGATCTTCACAACCAATTTTTGGTTTCTAAAACCTAGGGTGATTTTCTGTTTATGCAGGCCCCAGGGCCTCCCATTCTGTAGAGGATAATTCTACCCCGATAAAAAAGCTATGATCCTGCTCCTGTTGCCATCTTAGCTATGTTAAATTCCATTGGAGTAACCAAACGACAGCCCCACATCCTCCAAGGCACTGTAGGGTCCAAAGACGAAGTGTCCCAGGCAACTGCCATCTTTCACCCGGTCCTTCATGTGCAAAGTCGCCTTAGTCAGGTCACGGCGATGTGACAAGACCCTTGAGACCTACCTGGGGGCGCCCAAGTGAAACAAGATGACGACATGTGTCATACAGTAACCTTGTTGAATCATGGTTAGTCGTGGTTAGTCAAGGTTTTTCAAGAGTTCAAGAGTTGCAACTGATTGAAGACTCTTGGAACTTCGTCAAAAGGAGCCCACATCAACGACAGGAGGCAAGATTAAGCAAGACAAGCAACCAAAATGGCCAGGGCAATGTGTGGGAAATGAACCCCCAGCCGTGGGTGTCACTGTGCTCGCACTCCATGTGTTGCTCCAGTTGACCACCCTGTGGGTTCGGAATGAGGTTTTGAGCACCTGATGTAAGGGTGCAAGGCAAGTCCATCACAAACAGCCCCACAAACACTATGTTTTACTGGTTGGGTTTCAAGCCCTAGATAGGATATTAGTTAACCAACCATTTGTCAATAATTACTAGGGAAAAGAACTAATGTCTTAAATCACCAGTCAGTATATGTTGATGTTCATCACTTGTGAAGTCCAACTCACCACTGGCTGCAGCGAATGTGGAAGCATTGATGGTGATCAATGATCACAAACCAATATGAAGGGGTTGATGGTCGTCCCAGCTATTCAAAAATCCCATCACTAGTCAAAACTAAGCAGACTACAATTGCCATTGAATCATCAGTGCTCCTGAGTTTCCCAAGCATTGATAACCTATGATATCCATTAAGCACAAATTGAGGGTCGAATCAGTCAGACAACACTGATGGTCTTTGATCATCAATCCTGAACTCATGAACCCTGAGTAGCAACTGTGTGATAAACGTAGCTACGTTCATGGCTATTATGATGTCCAACTGCATTGCAACATGTTCCCAAAATATTACTATTTATCATGCGGCTATCTAGTCTTCAACAATGATGGCTGAAACATCACATGTTTACTATACAAACAGGATTAAAAACAACATTGCATTGTAAAAATCCGTAGTAAACATAACTTTCCCATAGTATCCCATGAAAAATCATGAAAACATCCCATAGTAGATTTGGTGTTCCCATATGACCCCTATGTTGATCATCAAATAGTCAATCACTATGAACTGGATCAGGTTTAACATGGTTTAACCATCATCAACCAGCTTTGCAACCATTCTTCACCAGCTTGTTAACACACCTAGCCAACTGATTCATCAGCTACTAAGCATCATTAACCAGCTTTATCACACTTAACCAGCTTAACATAGCTTAACGACTATTCACCATGCTTAACCAGCTATTAAGCCACCAATTTCGTTTGGGGCACGTAGCTCCTGGCCTGGCTCCTTTCAAGGCCCAGGGCCACCCCCGGCGCTCCCTTGCTCCGCCGCGTGGCCGAGCGGGAGGTCTCGGTGCGCGACATGCGGATCTTACGGCCCTGGTGCATTCCTCAGGTGCCAGGGCCGATCAGGATGTGCAACAGTAGCGGCTGGATGGATTTCCTTGTTGAATGGTTGTGGATGGGTTCATGATGGCGGAAGTTGAGAATGAGTCTTTAATGGTACAAGGGACCGAGCTCCGACGGTTAGGTTCGCGAAGTTGGTGAAGATTTGCTGTGGAACTTCATATGGTTTGATATCTGCCACTTTGTTGGTAGTTACCCTAGCTACGTTCACCAACTTAGCCAACTTTTGGGGGTCCCACCTTGTACAACTATGGTCAGTCATGGTTGGTAATGGTTCATCATGGCTGATTCTTGTCGACTCTGGGGACTATCAATGGTTGACTTCGTTTGGTTCACTGGACAATTACCACTTATGCTTTGATAATATCTACACTGAGGTGGGTTATAAACCCAACCTGTAACCCGAATGTGCCACTCTGCATCTCAGTTTTGTCAGTGCACAACTCTTAAGACGAGGGCAAGGACTGAAAGACGATAAAGGGTCCACAAGTGAACAAATCATTTTGACAACAGAACCCGCATAAATCGCATGAGGTGTTGCTGCACATGGCTAGCCGCGCCGAGGCATCCAACCAGCCGCGCACCACTAAGGATGGCCCTGGTACACGGCACGCCCAGCGTCGCATGGCCTTTTCCCAAGGCACAGCCCAGGAAGCACCTGAGCGGCCCAGGGATCAACGAATCTGTGAAGCGCCCCAGGCCTTGCCTGCGCGGGTGGTTTGTTCGTTGATGATTCATGGGGGTTTCTCAAGCCATAGGGGTACCCCTGGGTACCCCTGAATCATCCAATACTCATCATTTATAGCGATAAACCAACCATTTTTAGGGTCCCCCATTTTAAGAAACACTCATATGTCAAAGCCAAGAAGAAGAGCAGCAGCAGCAGCAACAACAACAACAGCAACAACAGCAACGATGACATGAAGCGTCATCCCGTTGTTGTTACCAATATGAGCAGCACCAGAACTAGCTAACTAGTACAACACATCGCGGCCGAGCCGCGCATGACCAGATTTTGGGTCTCCTCCTCTTCCTCCTCTTCGTCCGACGACGTGTCGGCGTTGTCATCCTCAGTGGGGCCGCATCTCGCCATGACAGTGATGAGGAAACGTGGATGACGGAGACTACCATACATTTAAACAAACAAGCATACATTATCTTACAGAGAAGCAAGCATTGCAGGGGCATGATGATCTTTCATCTACAGTACAGTATACAATCTCTCCATTTCTGTCAGCTCCAAATGTTTATGTTTGATTTATACGACTGGTTATGTTGGTCTCGGTAGTGGTTGACAGATGTGCATAATCATGAACGACCAATCTCCACCAATCTCTCTTTGTCGGGAATCCAACTGTTCCCGACAAGTCCCAAGAGCAGGCCAGCCGTCAGCATGACCACAACAACATGACAGGGCCAAAGACTTCAGAAACTCAACAAGCAGGACAGGCAGGGGGGAACCCGTCAACTAAGGGGTTCCGTACAGCAGGGGTTGCTCCGTGTAGCATACGCCAATGCCAAGCATAGACAATTGAACTGCAAAACTAACAACTAAGGGTCAAACTGTTTGTAAGTAGGATAAATTCGGCAAACTGGAAATGATCCCAGCATATTTCTATTTTCTGCGTATCATTGGTTCCGGACAAGGTTGACCCCAAGCCCAAAAATTAGGTTCGCCAAACCCCTCCAACCGAAAATTCAATCATCAGTGGCCCCAGCGAATTTCTATGGCTGAGTTTGTCATCCAAGCATCCCTCTCCATAAGTTTCATGAACAATGTGGCCCATCTTCCCACAACGCCGTCAGCTTTCCTTGGTCATCCCATGGATTTCCAGCGGAAACCTCCAATCTGAGTGAGTTCACGTCAGCCAGTTCGACTCAACCACTGGAAATGGCACAGTCCCGAGTGCGTCTCGACCCGAAAAAGGGCAAACATTTGGATAAAGGCCTTGTATGATCATTTTATGAGGGTGCTCATCTTCATGAGAAGATCCTGGTCATGACTTCTGCGGGAACCATCGTGAACCTACGGGTTCAGGGGATCATGTTGCTGTTGCTGATGCACCCGGCTACTTGCCAATACAGTGCACCCTGAAACTCATGGCTTTCTGACGCCGTGAAAGCTCGTTCGGCTGAGGGATCACAATCCTAGTGCCCTGGTCCCATGCCCCCAGATCCGCGGTGATACTTTGACCAAGTGGGAGCATCAAAAAACTGCCCGGCGGGCACATCTCTGAGCCACATCCGGATACTGCAAGGATGTTCACCGAACTCTCTCCCACCAATGGAAGATGTGATATCTTATGATTCAGTACCACGTCAATATCATCTCAAGTTCATCTGATTCATCTTGCGACATCTTTATGCGTGATCATCTTGTTGCTGGGCCTGACAAAAGCATGCAAGTGGTGGACTCGCTCCGACAACTCACTCAGCAGCACCCTTTGCTGCCCTGGTGCTCTTCTAAGTCGTCCATGGCTCGGCTCATCATCGCGGATGCACTGCGACCCCCCGGAGAGCCACTACGACCCCCCGGAGAGCCCGGCAAGTTCAAGGAAGAACGCGCGGAGTTCAGGTTTCCACCTGAGGCTTGGCAGGGAAGATGGTGACCACCATGGCACTGGTGACTAATGCAGTTACAATCATGCGGCGTGGTTCAGAATGGTTCAGAATCATCATTTCAAACAAGTGGTGGTTTTTGATGATTGGGGAGAAGTGATTCATGACGATTGTCAATGAAATCGTCAACGCCTTCATGGGAAGCGGGGGTAAAATTGACACCAACTAAAACAAAAAGGCCTGATTTGTCTGTCGCTCCTCCAAGGATTTTCATGAAACAAAGGTGGGCGGGGTAGGATTGGTAAAAAGGGGTCGCAACATGAAATGGCCAAACCTGTATAGGAAACAACTGAATGTGTGTACGGATATCTTCAAAAGAAACGCAAACAACATCAAACATTCAAAACAGCGTGCTCACACAGATTCGGCTTGCAGGTGACAAAGAATGGCTTCTTTGTTGTTCCATGGGGGCCATATTCTGCCTTTTAAAATCTATCACCATCGAAGACAGCAATTGATGATGACAAGAAGATCCCTCGTAGGAAGCAGTGCAAGAAAGATGGTCGTTGATACTTAACATTTGACTCATAGCTGCTAGTGGCTCATACTGATTGATACTACTAGTCAATAACCAACAATCATAAACCCAAACATCACCATCACATCGATAGACTGCCACACTTCAATGCCCACACCAATACCGCTGAAGCGTCAAATAGGAGGATATCCAAGTGGATAGCATGGAAAAACATGGAAGCGATCGCAATCTGTCTACGAAGCAAATTTCAAGTTACAAGTAGGTTCTCCATTCCAGGTGGACACATCTGCATTTCAAGGCAACCAAATAGCCGTGGGTGGTAGATAAATGTGGAAAAATATTGCCGGGTATGCACCCCAACCTTCAAACTTGGTGACCCCTAAAAACAGTCAAGACTTCTATCCTCATGGCTCATGTGGAGGGTCACCGCCGCCAGGAAATCCTTTTTCGATGGGGTTCCATTGGATACGTACAATGCTGTGCGTAGCAGCCAGCAATTAGCGAAAGATCCAGCTGTTAATCAAAATCATTTTTTTGATGGTGAATTACCGGCTATTCCTGGTAAAACTAGAGGTGTTTTGTTCATATGGATTTTCCATTGCCCACCATTATCGATCAGTTGTTGGCCACTATTAAGCACTATGATTCAGAATCATCAACCATTGCTAACCGTCATTGTGCCCACGGCTATATCGTCCTAAAGCCTACTAGGCATTCCTCTACCAGTCTATTTGCAAATGATATTCACCGTTGTCAACATTACAGGAGTAACAATATGTTACAATGATAGCTAAAACAATCCAACTGTTAACACAACCTCAACGCAACCTTCACCAACCAACTAACCACCAATGAACCACCAAGGAACCAATCATTCATCATCATGCACCCTATGATTTACCAATAACCAACCTTAACCCACAACCTCAACCAGCCTTAGCCAGCTAGCCTTAGCCAGCTTTAACCAGCTTAACCAACCAACCAAGCAACCAAGCAACCAACCAACCACCGTCCGCAGCTCCCCCCATTCGATGCCCAGCAGCTTTGGAGCCGCAAAAGCTCTTCACGTAACCTGAGCGTCACCAGCAGCAAGCCCGTTCCGCAGCGAAGGATGATGAGTTGATGCTCCCACTGAGGGTGGCTGAAGCCATGATGGCTTAGACATGCCGAGATGGCTTAGGTATGCTGAGAATGATCGCTTAGATGTGCTTAGATGGTTTAGGTTGAGATATGCTCACATGGCTTGGATCTGCGAAGAATGATGGTTTTGATATGCTTAGATGGTCGTGAATATTTGGGTGATCATTGATTGGTTTTTGATGAGTTTAAGGGCGGCTGAGAATGACTACGAACCATTCACCAACCGGATGAATCGTTAACCATGAGCCATGATCCAATTTCATGATGGTTTAGATAATCATGAATAGTGCCCACGGCTGATGATGGTGGATGATGGGTCAGATAATGGTTCTAAGGATGATGGTGAATGATGTCGAATGACGGTTCATAGCGGGTACTCTTGGCCCATGCTAGTGGTTGAAAACATTACTGGTGTAGGACCATCACTATTTATTAGTCGGTAAAATCGTGGTTAGTACGGGCTAGGAGTGGCTTATGATTGCTAATGATGTTTGGTAGTTGATGGATTTGCAGTTCAAAACAACCACTTGGCTACAACAAGTTGTTGGTAGTCCAAATCCATCCGTAGCAATTTGATTGCACTCCTCAAAACATGATTCGTCGTTACCATGTACGCATGGTCCGATAGTAGTACTTGACAATGGTAACTATTTTTAATCTCAAGCCATACATGGTAAGACCGCGAAACTCATGGCATAACATGGAGTTGTGATACTTAGTGTGGTTATGCCCATGCCCATGTCTTACTATAGTAACCGTTAACCACTGAGTGACCATGGTGAGACCATGTGAAACCCAGCTGTTGAGCCAACTGGGCGGCTGCTCCCACAGATCTCCGCCCCGGTGCAAGGCCCATGCCATCCCCATGACACCACGGCACCCACCCCAGGGGCAGCTGAGTGGCAACAAGTTGGCGTTGCGAAGGTGTTGCACCTGCAGTGTGCAACCGCGCTCCACAACTGGATGGCTGGGCGGGGTGGCTAGCCGTGCGCAATACTGTAGGCTGGAATCTATTGACAGGGTGATTCATGATGAAGTTTATGAGGACATCATTGCATGAGCCAATAAAACCAGTCTCAAAGATGAACCATCCATGTCAATGTTGAAGATCTGATTGGCTAACAATGTTTTTTCTAACTTTCGTCAACGCACGAGAGGGTATGAGATGGTGTATTGATGTGTGAAGATCTGGATATCCCAGGTTCCAAGGGTCGCCAGCCGCCGTTTGCGTAAATAATGCGGGGAAACCACCAACTTGGCAGGTAACTGCGGCACTCCTGGGTGGCCAAAAAAAATACCCTGTGTCCTTCAGTTCTGGTTGCTTGGCTGGTGAACGATTGGCGCTGGGCCTACATAGGGACATAACAGCAACTGTTCTATCACGATGGCAAATGATAAGTCATGCTTTGATGGTAGTTTTGATGGTTGATGGATTCCATGTTCATTGTCAAATCCTGGTTCAATCATTGAAATAGTCCTCTCATTCCACTTGTTGTTGCTTAGATTTCACCCACAGACACCTCGTCAACCCCTGGCCTCATGGGAGTGTTCATGTAGCAACGTCTCCTGCAAAGCCTTGAGTTGATCCGTCAGAACGCTTTCCTAAGCGGAGACAACTTGAGACAATCTGCGCCTCCCGTCCGAGCCTACAACAAGAAGCTGGTTACAGTACGGTTGGTTGGTTGGTTGGTTGCTAGGTTGGAGGGAGGGTCAGTTGCCAGTACTAAGGATGCTTCACTAAGGATGGTTGATGATGTTGAGGATGGTTGACGATGGTTATTTGATAGTGGTTAATCATGGTTACTGTAAGTGGTAGGTGGTGGAACCACCCCTCTGGCACAAAAACATACTTGTTAGCCAACCAACCATACCAAATACAAGGGAATACATATCTCAAACCACCAGCCAAAGAGTAATCGTCCTGAACTTGGACGACATTTCAACCCCTGAAGAAACCCACAATCATCCATATATTATTGGTGGAGGATTCCTGAAAAGCACATTTGAATCATTTGAACTTTTGATCTAGAATTGACTTACTACATCTGAGTAATCTTGGGAAGGCTCCGAGAGGTCTGGGACATGAGGAGGCAAATCCAGCCAGAGACAGTCTCGGAATGCGTTGAGAATGTTGGAATCGTGCAGGAAATGATATGAAATGGAAAAAATGCATGGTTCTAAGATATCATTTCCCTTTGAACGGGTTGACTGGAGTTTCTCCAAATGTGGGAATTGCGTGTTGGCCAATACTCCTGTGCGTGTGATACTGGTAGTGGTCAATTCTCAATCACCACTCGAGCTTCTGCAGGCGTTCAAAGCCTAACACAGCCAGCAGCAACCTGGCCGGTTGAAAGCCATGACAAACATCATACACGATGAGTAAAACCCAGTGATGAAGGACCATTAGGCCACCCAGCTACCCATGTTGACCCATCAGCAAACCATCGGCTAACTAACCCACGGTTCGCATCAACCGTGAGTTCAGCCAAGGAATTGACAGATGTTGTTGAACTGTTGGATATATGTCATTGGTCGCCAGCGGGTGCATCTATATCGTATAGACATAAATATATACATAGATAGATAGATAGATAGATAGATAGATAGATAGATAGATAGATCGATCGATGGATCGATCGAAAGATGGATAGATAGAAAGATAGATAGTTAGACAGATAGAGAGATCGATCGATCGAAAGATGGATAGATAGAAAGATAGATAGATAGACAGATAGAGAGATCGATCGATCGAAAGATGGATAGATAGAAAGATAGATAGATAGATAGATAAATAGATAGACTGATAGAGAGATCGATCGATCGAAAGATGGATAGATAGAAAGATAGACAGATAGATAGATAAATAGATAGATAGATCGATGGATCGATCGAAAGATGGATAGATAGAAAGATAGATCGAAAGATGGATAGATAGAAAGATAGATAGATAGACAGATAGAGAGATCGATCGATCGAAAGATGGATAGATAGAAAGAAAGATAGATAGATACACAGTATGTATAAACACTAGGAACAACTGATAGGACCAACCCCCGAAAGACTACCAGTCTGCAGCGCCCAGTGCATTCTCAAGTCTCGTACTGCCCACTGGAGGTGATGAATTGTATCGACGGAACAGCCATGGCGGCTTCGGGGCTCTCCCGATCGATCGCGGGAAGGCACTTCGAACAAAAGATCCCAGGTTCAAGCAAAAGGATCCATGATTCATCACCGTTATGAAAGATCAGCATAGATCACTAGTCACCATCATTGAACATCATTCAGCATCTTAATTCATGGCAGTCAAGCGCAAGGAGATCCACAACAGTTGCGGCTGGGTCGAACACCATCAATGGACATAGTTCTTTGATTCAACCTGGTTTGTTGCGCCTTGGCCATTCTTGCGGGTAGTTGGGATGTGCTGAAGGCCTGATGCAGCCTTGAAAGAACCGACACTTCGGATGTCAATGCAGTTCTGAGGCCTCTGATTTGGTTCTGGTCTTCATCACAATGGGGTCAAGAGATCTTCCAACTTGAGAGGCAAATGCCACGGAAGGTGCGCAGCTCACCGGTCAAGCCACTGGTCCAGCACTGTTTCCCATCAAGCACAGGTAGCGGCTGGGGAGCGGCTGGCTACGCACACAAGCAGGATCCGTGGACCAATGAATCACGGAGTTCGAAGGAAACATCGATGGGGAAACACAGGTTTTAAGCATCACCCGGGCTTCCTGTTGAAGCCAATCCACCCATATGAGCCACTCATTTAGCTAATGCAACTACTCTTGTTGATGATCCAACTCTTGCAAGCGGATATCCCAGCTTCTGAGTGCGACATCCAACCACCCATGCAATCCCCAGGGTCACTGGCCACCCATTAGGTGTGGGGATCTCTCGAGCGGCTCCTGGCCTCCCACCCGCTCACAACACCAGGGCTGCAACCCCACACCCTGGGTTCTCCCACAAGTCTGGCTGAGCCACGATGACATTCCTGCGCTGATGCCCGAGGATGGGGTGATACAGTTGCTGGTGGTTCCATGGCCGCCCCCGTGGTGGGTGCTGGGTGCACCGTCCTGGATGCTCGGTCGATGGTGGGGCGACTGGACCGTGGCAAATAGTCATCTGCCTGGCGCTGCATCGACTCCGAAGTCGCTGGGAGAAGCTCACCCCTTGAGGTAGGTTCAACATGGTTGAACCGCCCAATTTTGGATGTTCCTTGGAAGCACCAGGGTTCAACCCACATCAAGCCTTCAGTTTTATCTCAGGGAGACCTTTGGTGGTGTTGACATGTTTTCAATGAAGCATTGCGAGCATTGTTTTTTCAAGCAATCCGTTCGAGATGGCTGGTGGTGGTTCAATGGTCCAATTAATGTCTCAATGTTGACAAGGAATGCTAAAATGTCCCTGCAAGGTGTTAAATGGATTCATGATGGTGATGTGACATATCCCGATGGTTCATGGATGGTGATTTGATGCTTGCTCAAGAATCATGATGAACAATGCTTCATCTTGCAATTGGAAAGTACTGAGTAGAAATGGATCGTGTTTGAAACCTGACGGAATGATTAAGCCTGGGACATGTTTGTGCACACGGCCTTGACTGCAAGCAAATCATTCCCTCACATCGTCTGATGGCAGGCTTTGTGACAACAAGCTACTCCGGCCCTCAAATACATATAGTACTACCAGTGCATTGGCTCTTTATGCAATTGTCTATAACAAGACGCGGCTACTAGCTATGGCCTACAAAACCAACTCTATTCAACCATAGTGGCACTACAATACCATGACGTTTACATTCTTTAGAATCGCCAGACTACAGTAATAAAACTAGTCATATAGTGCCATATAAATATGGGTTAACCATGGTAGTGAACTCAAAAATAGAACAATAAATGAGTAAATAAGTAAATAAATACATAAATAAATAAATGAATATATATATATATATCTATATATATACATATTTGCAGATTAAGACGTGTCTGTACATAAAACAAATACTTATATATATATACTTATGTAAACATGTCGGTAAATATATATGTATATATAATTATGTAAAACATTGTAAAACATGTATATATATATATATATCATATAGAGAGAGATTTGTGTATTTATGTATGTAAACATGGGTGTAGCGGTTTGACCATAGTTAACCCAAACAATCGGTCAAACCAAAAAATTGATGGACGACTAAGTCCCATGCGCCTGTGGTTTATCTCCGCTGATCATCGCCAAGAGGTCTCGCGTACAGGCACGGCTCCTGGGAGAGGCATTTCAGCGGAATGGTAGGAGGACGATGATGGTCATCATGATGATGATGATGAGGATGATGAGGATGAGATAACATGATCATATCCGCAGGGTGTAAGCCCTGACCCCAGGTTTTACACACACATCACACATAGTCTTTATTTTTCTGTATGTATGCGCAAATTCATATGGTTCTCAGAAAATTTCACATGATTATATTCGTACACTCATGTCAAACATCATCAAACTAAAGTAGTGTGCCACTTGCACTGGGTCGGAGTTGGTCAGATCGCCACATGTTTCAATTGCAGGCTGTCTCGCGAAGGGCAGCTTGTCACAACTTGTCATTGGACACACGCGCAATCAATGAGTCTTCCTTGATCTCCGTCCTACATTGTCGCATGTTTATTTGCTGTTGGAACCGGTCAGTACCGAATATCCACCCAAAGGGGGTAGATTGAAGACCTTCAAACACGATGTTGCTAATTTCTGCGATGTTCCCCGGCCGTGTGTTGGAGCCAGAGCCACAATTCACCTACCGCACTGTTAGTCATACTCTTGTGCCATGGTCTTTGTTGCTTACCAAATCTCGGTTGTAATTGGTTCTGCTTCCTGGTAGGTCCGTTTGTTCTTAAAGTACTGCTGGCTCAAGCATCAACAGCCGGCGATGTACCATCAAATCTAATCTAACATGACTATTGTTGAGTATGGCTGTCACCTCTTGCTGTTGCTGTCTTAGGTATCTCTAGCTTGTCCCTATCAGTTTTTGCTTTTATTGGGGGGCCCTACTGTGGCCGATGTTGCCCTAATTCCTATGTAAAGGCAACACGCAACCATTTCATCATTATCAACCATTACTAATCGCTACGAGCCACGAGTTAATCATAGCACAGCAATTGATAAAAATATAGAACGTCAAGCACATAGAATATCACTCGAATGACTACGATCATCAAATAATCCGCGATATAACATTCCTAATTATAGTATAGAATTGCATATAAATGGTATTAAGTATCAAGACTCAATCACTATACAAAATGAATATCTAAATGAACCAATAGCTCATCATGATAACCTGGCATGTCATTCTACCATGAATACAAATGTCAACCAGTTTAGCCGGTTGTAAACCAGTAAAACGCTCCCAAAAAAATGAGCCAATGGCAAACATCATGAATTATTTACCAATAACAAATTGTGCGTCAAAAACAATTGCATGATTTGGTTTCAACAAACCATTGAAGACCGTTAAAACCAGCCACTAACAACCATTTCATACGGTTTATACCAGCCATTAACCAGCCATTGACCAGCCATTAACAACCATTTCATACCTTGAATGGTTGTTAATAACCACTATAACTATAACCATTATAGCCAGCCACACAACTGTTGGTCATACCTTGACCTGCTTGCAGGTCAGCGGCTACCCACCTGGCGAAGCTAAGGTTCCCCACGCTGGAGCCGAAGCAGGGCGGACACTCTTCCTGGTGGCCATAAGCCGAGCAGTTCTATGGTTAATCATGGTTAATAATAGGGATTTATGATGATTCATGATGGATAATAACCAACTGGATGTGGTGGTTACTCAAGAAATGGAACCTCCAAAAAGTTGGCTGCTTGACAACTAAAAATTGTTGATATTTGATGATTTGAGGGGACCCCTATTTTGATAACCCCCCCCCATATAGTTGAGTTACTGTTGATCAGCCATGCAATGGTTGATGATGGTTAGTGGGTACTTAGTGGATGATTAGAGCATGGTTCATGATGGTTGGTGATGGCTAACGCTGGCTAATGCATGGTGACTAGTGGCGCTTGATGAATGGTGAGGCTTCCCATGAGATTGACCCTCTGGTAGATCCTGCGATTTCTTGCGGCGAAAACATGACCATGTTTCACTGGGAAATCGTTCACCATTGATTACTGG
Organism: Symbiodinium kawagutii; assembly: GCA_009767595.1. Classification (NCBI taxonomy): domain Eukaryota; class Dinophyceae; order Suessiales; family Symbiodiniaceae; genus Symbiodinium; species Symbiodinium kawagutii. The sequence continues at coordinate 65,683 of VSDK01019664.1, read as the reverse complement.
TTGGTTGTTATAACCCATCTCCAAAACATGAGCCAATCAACCATAAACCAACCATCCCAAATATCAGGGAAAAGAAACCGCCAATCTGATAATTAACCAATATAAATGTCGGCCAGGAGACGTTCGCATTGGTTTTGCCCTAACACGCATACCAACCGCTTGGCGGAGGCAGGTGTTGTTTCTTAGAGGGGGTATGAAGAACCTAACCAGCATGAACTATGATTAACCGTCTCCTTTAGCCAGCATTTGCCATTATTAAGGCAGCAAACTCACTTTATCAAGGCTTGCAACCAGGAGCACTTACAATTGACGTTGACCAAGTGACCACTAAAACAATGTATATATGTATGAATGTAAATATAGACACATAGATACAAAAAAAAATAGATATATCTATCATTATCTATCTATCTACCTATCTATATCAAATATATAGAGCCACAATTCGGCAATGTCAACCATCACAAATAGTCATTCATCAGCATTTCAACATGCACTATCCATCAACCACAATCATCAACCCTCCAGGAATCTTCCTGCATACGCCAATTTCTACCACCATTGCTGACCGCTAACCATCACCAGTCACCACCTGAACGACGAAACGTTACCTTCACCCAAAAGGCATCCTCCCACCGCGCCCGAAGCTACAACTACGGCTCTTGCGTTGTCTGCGGGGCCTGATGCGTTGTGATGGATTGATGGGCACGGTGAGCAAAGCTGGACTAGCTGGTGGTTTCATCAATTGTTGTTCACAAATTGGTTATTTAACAAGATTAAGATTGATCCTGGTTAATAATGTTAATTATGTTGAATCTAACTGGCTGGTGATCCATTTGTTTCATACCCACATTTGGCATTAACCACAAGCTATTGAGCAAGTAAACGGGGGGTGGTTTATCCATATGGTGTTGGTTATTGTTAATGATGGTAGTGGTTAATGATGGTTCACTATAGTTTATCATTCAATAAGGATTCAGAATGGTAATGGTAAATGGTTGATAAATTGTGATCTTGCATGGGTTGATAATCACCAAGGAACAACAATCATGAATAGTACTAGTTCATAATGGTTGACTAGTGATTCTTGTTTGACGCTGTTTAGCACTAGGTGAGTCATACCGACTTATTGTGGGAAAGGTGATGTGGTGATGGTTGATGATGCTAAAAATGGTCCATAATGGCAGGCGGTGGAGGTGGTGGTTGATGATTTTTCGGGTAGTCAGTCAAATGGTGTTGATCATAATGGTGAACTATGGTTGATGCTGGTGACGGTTGATCATGCTTGCTAGTGGTCAAGAGTGGCTCAGGTGTGATGGCGGCGTGCTCCGGGTTTTACCAAGGAAAGCGCCATTTTGGGGAGGCACACCATCAACAACTCCACAAAAAGAATGGAGCAATGGACACGTAGAACCGGTGAGTGAAATATTCCCAAAAATTGCATCCAGGATACCTTAAAAATGGAATGCCTGGCTGCAACATCTATATAAAACAAGTTCGCTCCAACCCCAACGTTGCTCCACACCTGACAGGGGGTATATCATGGGTATATCATCCTGCGACAGCCAGAGCAACGATGGCCCAAGTCCGCGCAGTGAAGTACCTCTGGTTCTGGAGTCAAACAGGACTCAGTGCTCAGGACTTGAAGCCATGGAAGGCTGCTGCTGCCAAGTTTAACTTGCAACTCGGGTCAATTCCGACCCTGAAGTTCTTGTCAGTTGCGACCCTAATGCCCCCCGGTCAGTTGCGACCCTAAAAACCCCCTCTAGCCTCTGCATTGCACGACTGAACATATCAAATCTCCCACCCCCTCTGGCCTCTGCATGCATGACTGAACATATCAAATCTCCCACCCCCTCTGGCCTCTGCACGACTGAACATATCAAATCTCCCACCCCCTCTGGCCTTTGCATGCACTACTGAACATATCAAATCTCCCACCCCCTCTGGCCTCTGCACGACTGAACATATCAAATCTCCGACCCTCTCTGGCCTTTGCATGCACTACTGAACATATCAAATCTCCCAACCCCTCTGGCCTCTGCATGCACTACTGAACATATCAAATCTCCCAACCCCTCTGGCCTCTGCATGCACTACTGAACATATCAAATCTCCCACCCCCTCTGGCCTCTGCATGCAAAACTGAACATATCAAATCTCCCGTATACCCGCATACGTGTATGTACTTTGCTGGTCGTGCGCCCCACACGTTGCAAGCGCGGAGCAACGTCCAGGTTGCCGCGAACAAGTTCAAAAGAAAACGCAGCAACAGCAACACAACTAAAACAAGTTCAAAAGAAAAACACAAGTACTTTCTTCATGTCTGGATCGCCAACAAGAGCAGTCCGAAATGGTTGAATTCAGATTAACTAAGCACCAGACATGTAGGCTCTCAGTGATGATGAACTAAGCACCTGACATGTAGGCACCTGGCCCCGGCGTGTCCATACCAAGCGTATCCTCGGGGCATTGAAAACACGACTGCCACTGTGGAAACCAGGACGTGTAAGAGCCAACAAGCACCAGCAACAGTAGGGGAATAAGCATTAACTCCTACTAGGTCCTACTATCAAGACTATCAACCATTCTTGACCGACTTCCAAGTCACACTATTCACAAATATCATTCACAATGAACTCCATCATTTGTCAACCATGATCACCAGCAACGGTTACATCCCAGCCAACAATCACCAGCAACACTGGTCGACCGCACCTCAGCACCGCTGGGTCTCGAACTGTTTTGTGCTTGCTCGAGATGTGCAGTTTCTTGGCTGCATCTTTGGATGCCCTTGCGCCACCAACACCCACCACAATCATTGTGTTTTTAAAACATGCATGGTTCATTACCGGCCAACGATTCATGCGAAACAGTGGTATTGATGATGATTGATGACCATTAGTTGTGGCAGTGATGCGAAAAATTGTATTGTGTAAAAATGGATGATAATACAAAATGATGCTCAATCCTGGCGTGTAAATGCATGTAGCCAAGGAATAGTGAGCAATACTGATCGGCGAACCATCATCAATGACACAAACAAAGAATTTTGAGCCTCAGAGCAAATGCTTAGAAATGCTTGGATGTTGAATGATGTTTGGCAAGAATATGATGATTGTATCCGAAGATCCAAATGAATCATAGAAGAATACAAAAGCAAGTTAACCCTTATTATAGTTAACAGTCGCGAATAAGGGCTAATGCAAATGATGTTTCCTTATGATGGAACACGATGAAACATGATGGAAAATGATGCTTAACATATGGTTGACCAATGCTTAATGAATGGTTCATAATTTGCCATCATCATTAATTAACCACTGTCTCATTGATTGATCATGGTTTACAAATGTTTGCAGTGGCCAAAAAGTTAAATGGTGGTTGAACCACCCCAATGAAACATATGTTTGTCAACCAACCACTTGTTAATACTGGGGAACATTCAGAAACGTCAATCAAACCACCAACTAGCAATTGTTTCGCCAGAATATGATGGATAATTACCCCCTGCTATTAACCACTACGATCCCCTATGAACATGTTAACAATGGATGGCTGCTGGATCATTGATGCCTGGTTCATGATGAATCGTTGTAAGCGCGACATGCCCTGCACCTGGGGATGGACCAACTCGGCGCAGCTTGCGTTGGAGGAATAGCCTTGCAGCTGGACCGAAGCTGGTTGGGCCACTCCTGGGGGGCCACTCCTGGGGGGCCGCTCCATACCCGGAAGGGCTCCTGGCCTCCCTCCCAAGCACCAACTAGTGTGATGGTTAGCGATTGCATAATGATGATTGGCTCATGATGGTTAATAAAGCTTGGTGATGGTGATTCTTGCATGACGGCTAATTAATCATGATTGGTTCATGCTGGTTAATTTGCGATGTGCAGTGGGCAATGATGCTGCTCAAATCGCCACGGGAAGTATCAAGAATGGTTGATGAGGCGGGATCCCATGAAATCTGGGCAAATCTCTCGAAAAACCAGTGAATTTGGACAAGTTTGACTGCAAAGGAGGCCTGGATAACCACTGGGATCTCTGCCCCCAGATATCTATTAACGTCATGGAAGATGTGCACACGAAGCAATACACGGGTGCAAGCACGTCAACCAGTCCCACGTTTCTTGGCCAAACAGTTCATGCTATACCCTGATTGCTTGAACGAACGGTCCCCGAGCAATTTGATTCAACTTGATCTAACTCGATACATTTCTACATGGTAAAAGGGCCAATTCCGTCATTGTAATTCTTGTCCTAGGTCTACATGTTACCAGGGAACTTTTATTCATAGTCGTACCTGGCAGGGCGTCAAACAAGTTGCAATTCATAGCCGAACAACTGGCCGACCCTCTCAGACCCTTGCCTGGAAATACGCTTCATCCACGTTGCACTCGACTTTGGCGAGGACCATGATCGCTACACTCCTTCATTGCCCATTCCCCCCTCCTTTGGCCCAAAACTGCGAACACGAACAAGATTGTCCCTCAGCTGCTACATCCAAAACGCAAGATTGTCAAAGAGAAGGGAACCAACTGCAGTTCAAACAAGGCAGTTATGTCATCATTATGGTTCAGGAATCCTTCAGTCCAGGCACGAACTGCATTTCTTTGGGGATATGCATTGGATACAAATGCAACTTCACTTGTTTCAATATCGATTCGCAGTGGTAGGCGCTGGCACTTTGTAGCTACGTATTGGTTTGGGTACCCCCCGGGTCATGACGAAAAAATCCAAGCGCAAAAACTACGAGACACGGCAAGGCAATGAATACATGAATCACTTTGAATATGCATGAGACGCAGCCGGCATGTACCGGCATCACGAGATCTGTTCAACATGCTTGCCCACGCAATGGTTCTTCCAACATAGTAAAACATGTCGTAATAGTTTCTTTGTTCACAGGATCATCATAGTCATCATCACCGTCATCATCATCATCATCATCATCATCATCATCATCATCATCATCATCATCATCATCATCATCATCATCAGCAGCAGCAGCAGCAGCCATTGCACCTTGTTGGTCAACAAATGCTTCATGAGGTCAGGACACTATCCAGCGTGACGTGGGTCGAGCATGCGACCATCATCCACTGGCGTAGGTCCAAATGAAGCATCGCCATGACAAAAGCCATCATCCACTGACATGGGCCCATATGAGGCATCATGACAAAGACACTCATGAAGCATCATCAACCATGACCAACCATCACTGATCATCATTAACGTCACTAACCATCCTATGAACCAATCGACGGGCTGAGTGCCACACCAAGCGCCCTTTTCGGACGCAGCGCTTCGCAACCCCAAGATCAAACATGAAGCGACCTTCGAAGTGACATTCGCTTGATAAGCTCATTATCCAACTTCATCTAGGAGGCACAAATGTCCCACACTTGGCAGCCGTTCTTTCTTTCGCATTCTTAAGCAATCTGTAGGCCAGCCAACGGCTGACAAGCGGTGAAACGTTCATCGAGAGATGCTTTTTTTGAGGCGACTCAAGTGGTGGTCTCTCAAAATAGGGGGCCCTAAAAAATGGTTGTTTAACTATTATAAATTCTAAATGTCAATGTTGGATGATTTCCGGGGACCCCCATCTTAAGAAACCTCCAAGTGAGCATTCTGGGCGACAGCCAACATGAACGGCCAACACTGGATCAACACATCACCATGAGGGAAGGTCTTTGATACCATCATCTGGGGTGTTTCGTAACATGCACCGACACATCCCCGGCAAATTCATGGGACAGAATTTTTGGCCTGGTCCCCAATTAGATAAGAGGCTTCGATTCCATGGGCTGAAACACAGACTTTACATCAGGGTGGAGGCAAACATTGCTTCCATGCACTCTATCAGGGTGGAGGTGAGAGGTTGAGAACACCTAGGACCTATGAATCACTATTAGCAATTAGAATCATGATTGATATTGATCATCATTAAGCGCCGTGGGTCTTTGTTGGCTAGATTGATATGTTATTGATTGTCTATGATTAATTATTGATGATGAGCAATGTTTCCTGTGTCAATGCCCGGTGCTGGTCAGAACTGACAATCATCCACCGCAAAAAATTACTGTAAGCACCATTGACTATTGACATTGAGCATCTTTTGTCTGCTATGTTGAACACTTTTGATCTTCACTAATCATCACTAATCACTGTTGATGTTGGCCACCATTGCATGGCAACATCTAACCACATCTACCCACATATAACCATCATCAACAACGCCATTCTCCCTGCCTCCAAGCTTGATCTCCCGTGGCGCTCGATCGCTCAGCTCGCTCAGCCAGCTAGCACACGGTCTTTGACTCGACGAACATCCTGAAGCGCTCGAAAGCCATGCGCGAGGGATGCTGAAGGGCATGTCAAGTCTCGAGGTTGGTGAACGTTGGTGGATTATGGTGAAACGAATCTCTCGAGAAGGTCATGGCATGGCTAGTGACCAGTCACTTTTTGATGCTTGATGAAGGCTGGTGAATAGTGGTGAATGGTGGTGATGGGTGGTGAAGGGTAATTGATGAAGGTCACCAATTGATGGTTGATATTGGTTGATCATGCTGAATGATGGCACCAAGGGGGGTCAGACTTGTCATTCCCAGCTGGGCCGCGCAACCGTGGGCTAAACAGCGGCAGTTTTCGTAACTTCTTTGGGATCTCATGATAATGAAGCTACACGCCCTATAGCTGATGGTCAATCATGATAAATCACGGCATACATACACTGATTGAACTGGTTAAACTCTGTTAAACTGGGGGAACTCACACGGCATCACCTGGTCGAAACCTGCCGACACGACAGGGGCGCCGCCCGTAATGCAAGCGCGCTCCCATTTCACCCTCGACCTCGTGAAAGGCGTCGCTGTGTTTGGTCAAGGTCTCCATGGCTTTTCTCCGGGCTTTGTGATATTTCTCCAACTTCCTGAGGATCAGAAGGAAGTTGGATGGTTGCACCATGTTGCACCCGATTCCTTCATGCCATTTCAATCCATTTCATGCCTTCATCTGGATTGAGTTGACCAGCTTCAAGCATGAGTGCAAGCAAACTTAGTTGGTTGTTTCACACCCTTTCACTGAAAACATCAAAGGTTGGCATGATTTGGAATGTGTCACCATACTATCAGGTTTCAGGAAGGATGCCCATTTCCTGACTTTAACACTCGTGTCAGTCCGAACCTGTTATAAAGCCACCATCACTGTAAGAAGTTCCAACCATGCTGGGAAACACAGCACTTCTTCTCAAGCCGATCGGAAACAGACTAGCTTTTGTTCCTAGACTTCTGCAGCATGGCCATTCGAGTGATGGTGAAAGAATCAAACGTTCAGGTCAGCAGGTGGGAATGTAGTAGCTTCATCGCTTAAACTACCATCAGTGGTGGCCTTTTTTTGCCGGATATCCACCCATATTTGCTGGATATCCACTAGTGAAGAATGGCTATCAGTACAAGGTGGGCCCCCCCAGTTTGGTTAAGCCACTTAACTATGGTTACCATGACTAGTACCCTAGTTATGTTCACCAACTCAGCTTACGTTTCGAGGGCCCGGTCCCTTGTAGGTCCCCCCCTGGATATCAACCACCCCTTAGCCATCAGCAACCACCAACCGGTCGGGGCAACCGGCAACCAAGCGCAACCGTCAAGCAGCTTGTGCTGCTCCATGATGAGATCCACCAGTTGTGTCACGCGCCGTTCCAGCTGGTTGTCCAGATGCCTGGCGGTAAAAACTCGCCGGAACGATCCGACCTTTTGGGGGGCCCAAGCGCGATAATTTCTAAGATTCGGTATCTAACTGGTTATAATAGTTGTTAAATTGTCGTAGTAACTATGGTTAACTATGGTTAATAGTTGACACTTCTAGTGGTAACTAGTGCTTCACTGTGGTTAATAGTTGTAAATACTGGCTAATGATGATTGTAAGTTGGTTAAGATAAGCCATTGAACTAGCTGGTTATATCTATCACAACTGGTAGTTGTCCTAGTTATGTTCACCAACTGAGCTAGAATGCAGCACCTTGTACCGAGTATTGGACGCGTTCCTGTGACTGCTGTGCACCATAGTTCCCCTGCGAAAAATTGCAGCCATGAACTGGTGAGGAACCAAACAAATCCAAACAACACGTTGGAATCAATCTATATAGGTGAAAATTGGGACTTACCTGGCATAATGACGGAAAACCACATGCAACCTGCAAAGTGGCTCACGACTCGCAACCCCCCTGGGAAGAACGAGGTTGTTGAACCAACGGTCGCCACAGCACAACACTCAAAATAGCAAGGCAGAAGCAACGAAAGAAGAAAGGAGACGAGGAAAAAGCGACAGAAATGTTTAAAAACAAAGGTCGGTGAACACAGATGAGCGCGGGATAGCGCGGGTGGCTGGCCCCCTCTATGACAGCTGATGACATGGCGCACCTGGAACTGAACCACCAGTCCCTTCGAGCATCCAAGATCTCTTGCAGACGAACCAGCTCTGCCTCTCAGATCGGAGGAGGGTCCGGGTCACGATAGGGGAACCCCTTCAGTGTCACTGGATCCCAAGGAGGAAAACATCGGATGCCACTGCGAAAAAGCCGAATACTCCTAGCGCGTGGATATGATGCTGGTTATGATGATGTTTGTGGCGCCATTGACTCGAAGGTAAGAAGCAAAAAAACGCGATGTGGAGACCAGGACCAATCACATAGACTTTTCGTGAAAGATGCAGACCCATGTCCATTTCTTATGTATATGTATGAAGCAAAACGTAGTATACCTATGTAAATAAAGCATTTCACGAGAGAGAAAGAGAGAGAAACAAAACAAATGGCTTGTTGACGAAGTAGTGCTAATGATGACCAGTAACTGACTATCGTTCAGTCCATGGTTGATGGATGTTGACAGTCAGTGTTCGTCATGGTGGATGTGGAGGCTGATCACCGGCAAGTGCACTCGTGGAAGCTAACATGGACACTCCTGACGGGGGGCTGGAAGATCAGTTTCTTACTGGGATATTGGGATACCCTTTCGGCATGGTCTATGTTAGATGTTAACAAATTAACAATCTAGGGTGGCCATGGATGGTTCTGCAACAAGATCGATAGGTCAAGTTGCAAACCTCGCAACACATGGCAAATAACAGTGTTCCATGAGATTCTTGGGGCCTGTTCGAAGTAGGAAATAATACATGTGCCAAATGGAGAGCAACCCTTACACTGACAGCTCACTTCCATTTGCAACAAGCAACATGTCCAAAAGCAACCACCAATTCAAAGGTTTATTCACTTGGGTGTTTCTTAATTTGGGGGACCCCTAAAAATCACCCATTGATCAAACGAACCATCTATGGATGATATTGTTTGCTTAAGTTAGAGAAGCACACACTTAACTAGCTGGCAAATGATCGATGATACCTGGCTGGTCCCGGGTCATTGCCTCATAGGCATCAATGGTCTTCTGCTCACGCGCAACGTCCTGCAGCGAGAGGTGGGCTTGACAGCATCCGAGTGATGATTTTCAGTAGGACCCCCCCTGGAATTCCCATGGAACCGCCCCTGCATTCCCTTGGAAGCTCCAGGAAATTTATGGGACATGACAATTCACCCCATGAAATTCATTAAATTCGGACTTGTTTTTTTGCATCTAGTACATCATAGTACATCTGCGTATGGACTGGTTGACCTGCGCTTACAAGTTGAGGAATCGACCCAAAACTGGACGGATAACAGTCAACGATAATTATGCAGTGAACACAGGGACAAACTGGAAGCAACGCCATGGGCACACAGCGAATCATTCTGACCAGAGTTGAGCTTCGACCTTGCGAGTATTGCTTCTCCATTGGCCTGAATGGTGACTGTAGACACGGAGGAGGAAGAAATGCTTAGTGTGCTTAACCGGTGTTCGATCTTGAACGACTGATTGGTGATTAGTTGCACCAAAAACAGGCTTGCCAACCAACCAACCAACCATCCCCAAGGATTCGGAAACAAAATGTCAGTCAAACCACAAGCCACACAACAATTCTGTATGGTCGCGCGCTTAAGCTGTGACGGCTCCCATCCTCCTTTGCCACTTCCTAGGCCAAGCAGAAAAAGGGCGAGAAACCCTGGAATTGGTAAACCGGTTCTCAATAAACCAGCTTGTTTCATTGCAAATCACCAGCTATCTATGGCAAAACCTGTGATGATCCATTAACACTTGGGTCTTTTGTAAAGACTAAACCCCTGATCATCAACCATTCTCAGCTGGCTTTGGCTGTCAATCTTTGCTATAGTTTGCCATCATCAGCCATGAAGCATCAACATCTGCCACTACCACCTACTTGCAGGTGCAGTTGGGCTGGGGCACTAACCTATCCATGGCTTCATGTCAGTTGCCTTCGCAGCAAGCCTTGGCCTGGCCCTACTTGAAGCCACCATTTGGGCAACGTGGCGCTGGTAGCCCATATATCCCATATCCTCCCCCTCAATACACAAGAGTGGTGTCCAAGGGTACCACTGATGGTAACATCTCCCCTAGCAACTGGGATCAACTGATGACTGATGGTAACATCTCCCTCACCAACTTCCAACTCCCAGCACAAGTGCTTCATCCATACTGATACTAACCAACCAATCCAACCAGCCGAGCTCCAAGCCCTGCCACCCACGCCCAGCGCCACGTTCCAAGGACGTTCCAAGGCTCCAGATCCAGCACCGCCTTCAGCCCTTCGTTCCGCACCAAGCGATGGAAAACCACCGCGTAGAGCGGCGAACCCGCTTCCACGTCGTAGCGCAAAGCCTTGGAAGCCCAGGAAGTCACGAGTTGGGTTGCCCGGTGGACGGCTAGCCGCGGCTCGCCTTGGTGGGTTGGGATGTGATGCTTATTGAAGTCATGGGTTTATGGTGGTATATCCCATGGTTTAGATGCTTTAGATGGCTTCAATCCCATGGTTTAGATGGGATCTTATGGGTTTCTGGGATGAGGGTGATTTATGATGGAATTCTAATGGAATTCTGATGGTTCATAATAGGGGATAGTGACCAGAAATGCTAGTTCAAAAACTGTTACATGGTGGTTTCTCAAGCCACAGTGGGCACCTAAAAATGGCTGGCTCATTATTGTCCCTGATTGATAAGCTGAATGATTTGGGGGACGCCTATGACTTGAGAAAGAACCATGTGTTTGGATTGATTAGGTACAGTAATAATTATGGATGAATCATTTTGAATAGTGGTTAGTTGATGGGATTATCGTGGGTTGTTGTGGTCCGTCATGCTTTGTGATGGCTCATCATGGTTACAGCAATCGATGGTTCATTGACGCTTCATCATGGTTACAGTAATGAATTGATGGTGAATCATATTTAATTGATGGTTAATCACGGTAAATATTTGTGCATGAAAGTTGCTGATGGTTCAATCGTGCTTTATTGGTTCACGGTGATCTATCAGAGTGGAATGGTGACGAATGATGATTAGACATAGTCTATGATGATGAATAGGGACTGGTTGTGATGATTGATATGTTGATAGTTTAAAATTGTGTCATATTTTAGTCGATGCATTATGCCTGATGCGCTATGGTTAGGTTCTTTTCCGAATGAATGTGATGGTTATAAAATAATTATCAACAGTTGACCAATGGTTGCCATCTTTGGTTATCAAATCGGATGTATCTTCTTGCCATTTGGTCGCCGTCCTGTTAGCTCCTGTCCTTGCTCCCCTTGAAGGGAGACATGGATGCCCCAAACCGCTCCCAACCATCAGCTGTGGCGCATTTTCCGTCTTGCGCGGGTTCACCGCAATGAGATTGGACTCCTGGACAGGGCGAGCGTTTCTCGGGTTCAACAACCAGTCGCACAGCCCGCAGCCCAGCTGACCCGGATACTGTTGGCATCACTTTTGACCAGGCCCCTCATGGCCAAGGGCCACAAACCACGATCATCTTGGATCCTCTAAGTGAGTGAAGTGAGTGAAGTGACTCGTGATGCACTTCACACCTTTTGACCAAGCGACGCTGCCGACCATCAAAGTGCGCAGCTGCAGTCCAGTTCCACCAAAGCTGATGGTACCCCGCATGCGTATGAATCCTTGTGGTTTCCAGTGCATATATCTGAGCCTCTTCAACCATGGGCCTTGGACCCCAATGTACCTATTGACTTATCTTTGGCAATGGGAGGTCCATATCAACAATTCAACCACCCACATTTGCCAGTATCTCAGCAGCCTAGTATTGTAAAACCAGTTGTTCATAGTGAGTTCTACCATCCATATCTATTCTCAACCAACAAATCTCCAGCCCTGGTAGGAACCGCTGTTCAGCATGTAATGCTAGATCCAGCTGCTAATAAGCCAGCCGCAGTTCCCAATGACTCGTTCGGCGGTTTAACTTCACATCTGGATCTACCACTAATCACTAGCCGTCATTAAACGTTATCAACCATCAACTAACCAGCATTGCCCACGATAACCGTGGTGAACCGTCATCTGTTAACTACCATGGCCATGGAAAATCCACCATTTTGTCCAGGAAAACCCAGTTACCCATGATAATTCTGGTAAACTACCATGTGGGAAAAAAAAGGAGTATGGCAATGGAAAATCCACCATTTTGTTCAGGAAAACCCTGGGAAATCATCCATTGAAATCGTTGAAGTGATGTATTTTCCAGCCAGCCAGGGTAGTTGACCAGAGGATACGCCCATCCACCAACGAGAGAAAGTGATTCAAACTCCTGGTCAAACCCTATATGAATCCCATATGAGTCTCCTGATAGTTTTCCAAGCTTGCGGATCACCATGGGTCCCAAAAGTTCTGCCGCCACCTCGCCCACCAAGACCTGCAGCCGGTCCTTCATGGAGCGTAAGGCCGACTCGTCTCCTCGGAAGACGTTCCACAGCACCACGTCGTAGGGGACCTTGTCTCCTGGAAACACTGGAGTTTCACCGAGCGCCTTTCATCACCATAGTGTGGCATGCCCCGAAAAACTAGTTTGGGGTGGATAATGTTGGCTACTGGGTAATGATGGTTGATGGTGGTTGCTACATAGGATGAGAATAGTAACTTTCCCCGGTCGCTGGTAGCACCACCACAAACAACAACCACCAAAAAATATAAACAAAAGAAAAAAGCAAGACCAGCAGCAAAGAAAACAACAAGAAAAACAAAGAAACAAACATAAACAAACCTCCAGAGAAGCAAATACAAAACACGGCAAAAGAACAAACAGAAAAAAAACAGCAACAGCGGCAGCAGCAGCACGTCATCATCCCAATCGTCACATCATGCCCCCTACGATCGCCGGCTGCACCACCCTCACCATCAAGCCCCTCCCATGATGTCATCATTTCTTCTTTCTTGTTGATGCAACCGTCCAATCCACCACATGGGTTAAAATATACACAAATCCCACCACAAGTACTGTAAGAACCACCGCCTCTAGCTGATTTGATGTTCCCATACAAAGATGCGCGTGCGCACAGGCACATGTATGTATACAATTGGCATGCTAACAAATAGGCTAGCAAATGTATATGCCAACATGCAGTCACATGCATACAGTATATGAATTATCTTCATGTGCCTATCAAGGCATGTCTCTTGCCATGGCGTCCAGCGGTTTGCCTGATTGGGGGATGTGCATACAAAATTGTGCATGTCTGCTCGTATCACAGTTGGTGCAGGACATGCAAATTCATGTTCATGAAAGTGTTTTGCATCTGCTGTGCATGTGCTGTGCATGTGCGATGCATGTGCGATGCATGTGCGATGCATGTGCGATGCATGTATATGCATGCATGCACGGCATGGATGTATGTATGCACGTATGGGTGCAAAATGCAATAATTCGCACACAAATACACGCATGGATGCATCATTCATCACCCCCTTATAGGTATAATTGTCATACCTGGAAAGAACATGACAATACACGCACACACACACACACACGGACATATCGAGACAAGTTAAAAATCACAAATAAATCACATTACTAAAATTTACTAAATAATCTAAATATGGTGGTTTCTTAAAATAGGGGTACCCCTAAATCCACCAAGATTAACTATTTATAGAACCAACCTCTTTTTGGGTCCCCTATTTTGGGAAACTCCCAATTAAACATTACCTAAAATCTAATATGTTTTCACTAAACTTACTTACTAAACATTACTAAAATCTACTTACTAAATAAACGGCGCACTGCTGGGCGATGTCCCCAGCCTGAGGATTCCAGCAGGGCAATGGCTCGCCAGAGCTGCGGTCGGGTCCACCGGGCGTCCGGCTGTCCGGTGAGGAGCAGGCGCCTCGGTCCCAGCTGTTGGATGATTCATGGGATTATTGATGGAATTCTGATGGGTTTATGGTGGCTTATGATGTGTTTATGGTGGCTTATGGTGGGTTAATGGAACCCCCTCGTTATAAGTTGGTTAGTATTGATGGAATTAATCGGACCCAGCTGTTCAATCATTGATGGTTTAATTATTTGCTGGTGGTTTTGCTTAACGATGTTTGACAATGGTTACAGCAAACAGGTTTGACAATGATTAATTAACTAATGCTGAACTGCTTAACAATGATTTGATTCTTGGTTAAAGATGTCTAATAGTGGTTCAACAAGGGTTTACCATGGTAAATAATGACTAATGATAGTGATCAATGATCAACCACTGGGGAAAAAATTGAGGACGCTTCATGGGTTTATTATTGGTGGAAGTTTGATGCGTTTATAGTGGCTTATAATGGGTTAGTGGATCTTAATGCTGATTCATGCCTTTGTTGTGGCTTTATGTTGGCTGCGTGTTGGTTTAGGATAGTTGTTGTTTTTTGATGGCTAATGATGACTGCTCATGTTGGTAAATATGAGGATTGATGATGGTGAATGAGGCTTGATGATTTGCAATACTGCCATCGAACGAGGGCAACTGGGTTGCTTGCTTCGTGGGAAGTGACGGGAGGTCACAAGCCTATGGCGTGGCCATAGAACAGCTTCCCCGCATGATTCATAATCGAGAAAAGGTGGACGACCACATGCCAAGCCATGTGCTGCACATGACAAGCCGGTAGCTGTCACTGACAGGTCCGACAAACCAAAAACAAAGGGGATATTCGTTGCCATGGTCAGAGTCCATACATCCATGGAAAGGACACAACAATCTCGGCAGACCTAATTGGTTAACAGAACTGACATGCTGCTTTGAGCAAATAAATTGGGGCTCGTCATAGCTACAAGGTCGGGCCCCTTTGTTGGCTAGGGTAACCACCAGGCAAATAGGAGATATAGGTAAGTATATGATATTACCAGCTTCTTAAACCGTGAATCTTAACCAACTAATAGTTAATGAACCATTTAACTATCATATGCTTATATCTGCTAATTGCCTGGTAGTTACCCTAGTTATCAACCAACTTTGGCCGACCATTGGGCACCCCACCATAGCTGTGTAAGGATACACACCTGACCTCCGGGGCACCCCCGGCCTCACTGTCACCTCCGCTGTCTGCAGCAGCCAGCGCACCGCCTGAGCCCCAGCATTTTCCACCACGAAGAGGATGCCTATTGTCCTGTTAAAGTTGATTTTCCGCAGTTTTTTCCGCCTGAATTGGCCTGGTTCGAAAAAAATCAGCCAATTCAGAGTGGAAAAAACTTTGACTCAGAGACTGTTTTTTTTTTGTTGTGCCGGGGCGTCCAACGGTTTGCAATCCATAGCTTGGTGCTTACGGAGCGGAATGGCAGAAACACCATCCAACTTCAGAGACTGTTGGGCAATGCAACATTTGAATTCACCTAAAGATTAAGAAATCAATAGATACCTTGTGGCCAAACAGCCTCAATTCAGCTGGAAAAATTGGTCATTCGTAACATTTGCAGTCAAACACACGGCCACTTCAGCAACGCTCAATTTCCCACCACCCAGCTGAGGGGAAGTCAATGTTGTACCATTTTTTGGAGGCCCCCAGCTGGAGTTCAATCAGTGAGCATTGGAATGCCGTTCCGCCCCGGGCACCTCATCCGCAGGAACGCCGTGCCGCATGTGGCCCAACCTAAAGGCGGTATAGCGGGCAATACTCAGGTGACCGATGGAGGAAAAAAACAAACAATTTAGTATCAGATGATCATGGATAATGAGTCATTATTTGTGAAAATAATCAAGTATGAGATACTATGAGTCATTATTTGCTAAGATAATCGTGTGGTGAAATTCGGTGAAAAATGTGAAAAGCACAATTAGTCGAAACTATGAGTCACCAGAAGTCACCATTTTTCGTCAGTTTGTCCTTCTGTCTATTGATGTCTACGCCGCAGCTCCGTTTGCACATCTGAAATGTGTCAAGCATCCACCTGGTACGGCTGCCCCAAATGCGGGTTTAGTCCCAAAGACTGTTGCCAAGCAAAAGCTGACCATAACTGGCCCTCGGTGGCATATTCTTCACCAGTAAGGCACCTCAAGAGCTGCACATCCCGGTGCACAGCCTAGAAACATGGCAGAGATGTCCCTGTAGCGGCCACCAATGGCCCGCAGTTGCCTCAAACCAGGGTTCTTTCGGGTTTGGGACCAAAGCTCCGCACGAATCTGGCGCCTCTTGATGCATGGCATTGGATGAACACAAATCGCAATGAAAATCAATTTCTATGGTGCTGTGCCCATGCTTGACCCCGAGGCTGTTCGTCAAATCGATGCTGAAACATCACATTAGATCGGTGTAGTTGCCTACACCAACTTCTCACGACACGTACTTTCTCAGGTGCACCGTGCTACAGTTACTGCAACCCAACCTTTGCCTACCACTTCGTGATTGTAAACTTCTTCAGCTACAAGTGATGCTGCTGCTGCTCCTGCTGCTCTTATTGCTGCTACTACCACTGCATGGTGCCACTGTTGCCACCTCCGCCATTGCGACTAACCAAACAAAGGAATCAACCGTGCGCTGTTGGAATCCGCCATGGCGCTGCTCAGAAATGTCCTCCACATTGTTCTGCTGCAAGATGCGTTTTACCGAAGCAGCTGGGACGTCCTGGACTTGAAACCTCGGTTTCGCCAGGATTGGAAAAAATGTGATCAATCTCACCGAAGGATCGACTTGAAACAAATACTACTTGATATCACTTGAAAAAATGTAATGAACTTTGATTTTCTCCTATCAATTTGAGGACCATTTTCTAAGCACAGTCCAGCTGATGTTGGAATCGATGGACATGAACATTGCGCATGCGTCCGGTGGTTGAATTCATGAAGAGGATGGCGATGACATGGCTGCCAAACGGAAGAAAACTCTGCAGAAGCACCGCTCAAATTCGGATCTTTCAGTGGAACATGGACCAAATGAAATATGGCGAATCCCAAAGGCATGATTGCCAATTGGGTCTAATGCTTGATTCTTGGGCATTCAATGAGTTGCAATAGTCTGTCCTATCATTTAGGAAGTCGGTCTTTGGCACCAAAACTGTTCGGCACTCTTCGAGGGTTTGCACTGCAACTCTGTCTCTCGGATAATTTCCCTCCGGCTCAAGGCCCAGGAATCATAGCCACAACGTGACAGCTGCTCCATCGCTAGAAGATCCCAACCATCAAGAGCCACTATGACTTTCGGCTTCCAGGGTCACCACACAAAAATGTCGATTTTCTGATGCTCTTGTTGCAACCGTAGGTCTGATCAAGACTCAAAACTGCTGCCCCTTGTGCTTTCACCCCAACGGTGAACCATCTCACCACCTTCATGTGAACCACTAACCCGCTCACCATCGCAGATGCCTTGGCGGTGGCCCCCCTTTGGCTCGCGGCCCAGGGGCACAGAAAGCTTCTCCGGGCGATCCTTCAAATGACCCAGGATCGAAGCCTCACCGAAGGAGGAATCCTCGGCGCCGCGCTGCAAGTTGCACAGCTCTTTACGGCAAGTCTGGTTGGTGGTGCGAACAACCGCCCTGTTATGAAAATTTGCAAGTCAACCATCTAATAGCTGTTAACATCTGTTAATACATTTGGGAAAATTAAACAACATGTTTGAAACCACCAGCCAGTTTGAGCATCAAAATGAACGGCACAGCGAAACTAACAGCGTACAGTGAAGAAAGAAACATGAACAATCATTGAAACTGCTGGCTGCCAGTTGACATCGTTGACAGTAGCAAACACCTCCTGTTGGCAGTGATGCCTAGTGATACTGCACAAGAGTTGGCATCGCCAAGACTGTGCCCACCATCTTAGCTTCAACATCATCCCCCAAAGTCTGCCAAGGATTGTTAGTTGCAAGAACGATGTCATGCCAAATGGCTCAGTGACTGATGATGGTTGGAACGTATCCAGGTTTGCCTCTGTTTGGGTGTAATACTTGGATGTGCATCCCCACTTAATAAGTGGCAACTAACCATGGTAAAAGGGTTCGTTCACCCACCTTTGTAAGGGGATTTACAATGGTTATAGGTGAGCTTACCCTGGCAACTAACCAACATCCCAGCCCTGCCCTGTCCCCCCCAAGCACACCGGTGCAAGCCCCGCCACGGCCACGAAAACCACGCGAGCCAACTTGGCCTCCGTCACCTGAATTCACACTGAAAATGATCGCTAATATGGCGAGCTGGGTCAAGGCTTTAACCAACCAACCAGTGGTGATTTCTAGCTGGTTAATGGTTAATAATAGGGGATAATAACCAACAATAGTGGTGGATATACCAGCTATATCTATAGTTATATACCAACCAATGGTTAATGGTTAATAATAGGGGATAACAACTAGCAACTATAGGGGATATACCAGCTATGATACGGCTATGGGTCAAGCAGTTCACCAACCAATTTCATGGTGGATAATAACCAACCAACAATAAAGGAAAACAATGGTTAATGGTAGGGGAACCAGGGGGACTAAGGGTTTTGACCCACTGCCATATGATGATCATTTTTGGGGATGTTTTAAGGATGCACCATCCGTGAACAACGCACATGGCGCGGGCCAAGCAAGTTACAGGTTCACCGATGCTTTCATGTGTTCTTGCCCGAGATGCTTGTTCGATAATGCTGCAATCGGGCGTTTCGAATTGGTAGTTTCTGTACGGAAAAAGGGGTAGACGCGGATCAAGCAAAGCAGCTAACGGATGCTACGAGCACAAACAGAACATCAACTTGGCCATGTTGTTGGGTCAGCCTTGGGTCTACCAGAGTCTACAGTGTTCTCCACTGGTTCGGCACTGAGGGTCCCGCATAGGCAGCCCAGCTAACCAAAGCTTCAAAGAAACCAGGGCGCCGATCCTGCACAGCAAGCCCAAAATGACATCACCAGTGTTTACATGGACGCTTTCAATGCGTGAATACCGGAAAGCTTGCTGATAAAATTTTTAGCATAGCCACAGTTCACCGGAGGATTCGAGGAATGTGTATTCATGTTCAACTATGTTCGTATACTAATATATGACTATATGGTACTTTCTCGCACTTTTTTCTACCACATCACACTCGCATATACACAGAACATTTTACAGCTCGCTCACTTTCCAATGCAGGCACCTACATGGCTTGGTAGCCCTGTTCCTGATGGTGATTTGACCCCGCAGGACTGTAGGTAATCCCAAGCCACTGCATCCAACTGCCAATGCTTTATGCTCAATTAAAACATAATAAAACCACCTAAAAAAAACATGTTCAAAACAAAATGCTACTTGTCAATGGTCAATAAGGCGAATCTTTCCGGACAAGTCAATCACAAAATTCTCAGCTTCCAACAGTCCTTGTTCTCTGAGGTGAAGCCAGCCACCACGATCAACCTTGCAGGGTGCAGCTTAGCCGAGAGAACCAGGCCCTGCTTGGATGCGCTGCTGGTGGCTGTTGGGGTGCAACGCGCTCTAGGATGAGAGGCACCATCCCTAGCTTTGTGTCAGCCATCCCGAAAGCTGGTCGCAGTGGCAATGATGGGAGATCCACAGCAATTGCTCAGCATCTGTGGGTAATGAACTAGTGGTTCATTGCTCATCGCCGGATGGTTGAATCGCTGTTTTCATTGCCTTGTTTGACTGCTGGTTTCATCGTTGATTGTTGCTGCTTAATTGATCTTGCTGGTTCTTGCCCACCTGATGGGTTTGAAGCCACCTAGTTGGTGGTTTCAACCCCTATGAGTAAAATCAGTCAACCAACCATTTGTTGACAATCACATTTGGAAAAATCAAAAATTCAAATCAAACCACCGACGATTCTAGTTGTTTAACCACTATTGCTGCTTATTGTCCCCTACTATTAACCACTACAATCCCAATCAAACCACCACCAATTGTAGTTGTTCAACCACTATTGTTACTTATTACCCCCTACCATCAACCATTACAAGCTGGTCCAAACCACCAACAATTGTAGTTGCAAACTATTATTGTTGGTTATTAGCCCCTATCATTAACCATTGTAAGCTGGTTATAACCCTTGGTTACCCATCCATAATACCAGACTATCAATCATCAATCACCATTATCCCCCATTGTTGGATGGTATTCCCTATAATTAACCATTAGTTTAACCATCATCTACCAAATTATAAGCTGGTTCTAACCACCGCCCCTGCCACCATTTTCCGCTGGTCGTTGGCCCCTGGGCATCACTTCCCTTCGCTGAGCCACGGCGTGGCGTCGAAGTTGAAGGTTTCAGTGCTGCGCGAGCGCCAGGTGCGAAGGGCCTGCGGAGTGGCGGCAAAGCCACGGGAAGGGCGCGCCAGGGGCGCGGTGGGTTGGGGGGGTCGTTTCTAGGAGGTGACCCCCATAGCGTTATAAGTTGGATTAAGTTGGTTAATAAACCAGTCAACTACAGCTATATCTACCATCACTACCAACTTGTATGGGAAAACTCTGGATTTGACCATTGATTTTGGTGACGAATGATGATTTCCGTCAGGATCTGTTCGAACATCATGAATATCATTCCAAATCCATGAATTTAGGAGATCCAGCTGTTCATAAACCATCGCCCAATATAATAGGAAGAGACTTTTGAGTCTTTTGCGACCATCAAAACCTTCATGATACCTTCATGATCCAACTGTCAACCAAGCACCATCCAATATACTACCACAAGCTTCTGAACATAGGGCAGTGGGTCAGTTCACCCTGTACGCCTGGTTCTTAAAGCCTTGACCCATAGCCATATATAGTTGGTATATATTCCCTATAATTGTTACTTATATATCATCCCCTATTGTTAACCATTAACCATTGGTTGGTTGGTCAAAGCCTTGACCCATAGCAATAGATCTTCCACGGATGACCCACCAGCAACGCCTGGGTGCTTGCGAAAAGCACCCGCTGCACGGCCACCAGCAACTCGTTTTCGCGGCTCAGCTGCTTGCCTGCAGCGTTCCCAGCGTCCATGGGTTGGGAGCCAGGCCTACCAAGGGCTCTGGCCTACTGGTGTTGGTGGTTTCAACCCCTATGAAAAATAGTAGTCGACCAACCTTTGGTTAATAACTACTGGCGAAAATAAAAATGTTTGAAAACACCAGCCAGAATATGGTTGATGACCCCAGGATGGAAAACACGACGCAGTTGAAACTAACTAGGCATCAATCAGTGTCAGCTAGTGCCAGCCAGTATCAACCGTTCTCAGCCAGGTTTTTTCATTGATGGAATTGGAAGGTGCTACCTTTCAATCAGTGGGTTATGCCATGCCATGCCATGATCTGCTGATGGCTTCAAGGGGTATATCTTCATCCCAGGCTTCCAGCAGCGCAACTCCCAGCACAGCACCTGAACCGGGCAGCATCAAATCCAGCACGGCTGAGAGTTGACGGTCCATGCCTGGTGCCCAACGGTGGGAGGGCTGGGAGGGGTGCAGCGCCCTGGGCCCTTGGAAGACCCACACTGCCTGGGAGATGCTGGCAGGGTCCCCAAGAGTGTCCACGAGGCCCTGGTGTCCCTAGATGGTACCGGGCCATGGTTTCAAGCCAAGGCACCCAGAAGTGGGATACACCAGCCATTTATGGATTTCCGTATGGATTAATATGGATGTCTGCATCTATGGTTGGTGGATTCAACCCCGATGTGCCAAGCAACCATTTGGTAATACTAGGGAAGAAAGACAACCTTAAAACCAGGAAGCAGCCTGATAAATCTGGTTACATACTTAAAATACTTTAAATACCAGATTTATTAGGACAGCCTTTCTGGTTTCCACCTAAAAATCCAAAACTTAATTTCAGGACAGCTTTTCAGTACTTTATCAATTACCGCTCTGACCGGCACCCTGCAGCTCACCCGCAAGAAGGACACCATCAAGCAACAGCAACAACTATGACAGCAACCACTGACCATTTAGAAATTCCAGTGGATGATGATAATCCTCCACATAGGCCGGGGTAGATTCAAAGCCACATCACATTACTGGGTCACACTACTGCACGCTTGGGCCAAGCGCCAAAAGTTGGCAGGTTGCCACTGGATCCATTGTTGGATCCATCCCGAGCAAGCATAAATCCTAACATCTCGGCCATCCAACCAACAAATTGGTTTAGAGGAAAAATGCCAGGAAACCACCATAGATGATAGTAACCAAGCCACATTCCTGGATATTTTTCCTGAACTCAAACCCTATGTATGGTCCAAGAGAAAAAACATAAACGCCTCGAACGCAAGTACGGAACATGCAATTCCCCTATATCCAAATCCATATCTGCACATGCCCATACCTATACCTACACCAATACCTTTACCATGTACCTACATCATCTGCTGCTGTCAACACGGCACATGCATCTGCTACTGCCGCTGGTTCTATGGCAGCTCCCATGCCACGCCTTGCGCGGGCCAATATCCCACCGATCGGCTGAAGGCTCGAAGGAAGAGGTGGTCGTCCGCAGCACCTCCCGCCTACACGGCAGGGAGCACAGCTGCAGGTCCAGGTGGGTGAGCTATGAGGGGAGGATGCTTGTGTGGATGATGGTTACACTCCGGTGATCTAACATAGCAACGGAAAATCACATTTGTTTTTAAGGAAATCCTGGCAAATCAGCCATGACTGGTGGATGTTCCATTGCTATGTTAGATCACTAGAGGGTAATGACTATGATTCATAATAGTTGATGGATGTTGATAGTTGATTAATCTTAATTATCAACTATAATTAATTCTCAACTATAATTTTGATGGTTAACATATTTTAATAGTTGGCAATTCATAATTGATAATAGGATTGTTGAATGATACTGGTTGATGACTATTGGCAGCTAATCAATTATGATGGGTGATTTCGGGGTTGATTAGATGGTAATAGTTGATCAGTTGGTTCAGGACGAATGGTGTTGGCTATACCCTCTGGTCAACCTGGCAGTGAAAAAGATTACAGTAGCCATTCTTGATAGGTGCTAAAATTAGTGAATTTTCCGCTTCCAGGTTAGCTTATCAGAGTGTAATGGCTGAGGTCAGGGTGAATTAGCTGGTCATAGTTGATAAACTGATCAAGGACGAATGGCTCATGACCAATAGTTGGCAACTAGCCAATGGATATGACTATATAATGGACAACAGTTGACAACTGGTGAATGACAAATGATAGATTGGCTGGTCTATGGTTGGCATCACAGGACACACGGGGATAATGACCAACAAGAAGAAATGGTTCAATGGATGATTGACCACCTGTGAAGCCACTGGTTGATAGTTTCGGTTGAATGAAATGGTTGGTCCTATCTAGTAATGACCAACTACTGGTTGGTGGTGCTCACCACCCCGTCATGAAACATATGCAGTAGTCAACCAACCATTCGTTAATAACTACATTTGGGAAAAACATGTTTAAGACCACCAGCCAGACTACTCTCTCGGCGTATTCTTATGGTAACCAACAAAGATAGTAGTGGCGAGATGAACAAATGATTGTCATAATGTACTTGCTGATCATGATGTATCAGTAAGTTTAAATCCAAGAGTTGGTGTCATGCTAGGGGAGTGAATAGCCGATGATCACATACAAACATAGCCATAAGGAATCCAGTATCAGGAATTTAGCTGAAGTAAACCGCGTTCATCAATGATAAACCCACAAGAAGCAACAATGATGGCTACGTCAAAATGATTGAATCAGAGATGCCCCCCTCAGGGCTGCTTTCAATGAATTTCCAATCATCAACAAGTATCGAACGAAAAACCAGCAGTCTTGCAGTTGGTCAATCCCCGCCCAGTTCTTGTTGGTATCCCCGCCCTCAACCATTGACAACCCTAATTCTAATCTACCACCTGGGAATTGCCCTAGTGTTCACCAACTCAGCTCACGGTCCCGGTCCCTTAGAGTCGGTACTCAACGGTGACCTATGACCCAGGGCCGGCCGCTGCCTCCAACATATCCCGGACATTGATTTCCAAGGCGCGTCCCCCTGCGCGCATGTCTTTTTCGGTGGCCAAGGTAGACCCCAGCAACGGGGGATACATATTGAAACGGAAAGATTGGTAAACATGGCGAATAGATTTTGAAAAATACCTATACATAGGATAAATGTCTTGACACAAATATATTCAACCAGGATATGTAAAGGTGAACATAGGTAAAAACAAAAAAACATGTTTTTTTGAAACAAGAAATAGCGTATAGATAAACAAACTATGACAAACTGATCCGCATAACATCATATAACATAATCACATTACTAATACCTGATGCGTGTATTTCCATGCAATTATGCCTGGTCATATCCACGCTGCTGTAGAAAACAGTCTGTAACTATAATCCAACATAAGAAAATCAGTGCCAGCAACGGGAACAGCAACTGCCACCATGACGGGAATTTTGATGCTGACCTCGTCCACAACATTTTCCATGCTAACAAGGTCCAGGACCTCAACAACGTCATGGCCTCCTCGGGTGTCAGTAGAAACGACAACATTGAGGAGCTGCTATAACCACCACACAAACACAAGGAAACAACTGCTCTAACCAAACATCATTCTTACAGGATCAATTGCAGGGGTGACAACTCATGTCACCATGTGCAGTTGTCACCCTTCATCTTGGGAGTGTATTATATATATATATATACATATACAGTATATTCTTATATCATCTGTTGCCAAATGGGGGTCCCCTATTTTGAGAACCCCCCAAATCTATCACAACCTAACTGCCCAGGTTTGAAGTGGAGCCGCGGCCCGTTTTGGAAACCGCGAGGGTGGCGCGGTTGCAACTTGCGAGCCAGACAAATCAAGAACTTGGGGATTCCAATTTTTGAGCACCTACGTGTGCAAATAATATTGGGGTACACCAACTACTGTAGTTCCAACCACCTGATTTCGATAATTCATCATCCCCATCATTGCTTGGAAACATCTATTCTTCAAACCATTGCATCCCCATCTCTGGGAAGTCCCAAATCTATTCATACCTTTTTTTGCCAGGGCTTCCCACGGTACAGCAGAAGAAATATGCGCATGAACAAGCAACAAGGCATCTAGTCATGCCTCGAAAAAAATGCTGGTTGATGCTGACCTGGTTGCAAATCCTTCATCTTCCACCTGTTGGATCACTCCCCCAGCTTCCACCGGGGGTCCCCGGTACCGCGCTCCTGTCAATCTCTTCATCATCTCCGCCAAGCCGTTGCCGCGATGTCCGGTCAGCAGCATCACCCGCTCCGGCGGCTGGTCTAACCAATCCTGGTGGCGAGCACTGCTTGGGACCGCGGCGCAACCACACTGGGAGTTGACCTGGGAGTAGTGGTCTAGCTGGAACAAATGCATGTTTTTTAAGTAAAGCCAAGTTGGTTTGTTAAAGAGTACTTAGTGTTTGTTGATAGCAAGGGCTGAGGGACAACTGTTGCTTAATAGCCATGGTTTGCAAGGATAGTGAAGGAATAAGGGTTTGGTAGTTCGACAACTGCTGGTTTCTAAACCAACAAACTTGACTATATAGTTGTATGAAGTTACATCTGCGATTGAACTGATA
Organism: Symbiodinium kawagutii; assembly: GCA_009767595.1. Taxonomy (NCBI): domain Eukaryota; class Dinophyceae; order Suessiales; family Symbiodiniaceae; genus Symbiodinium; species Symbiodinium kawagutii. Next base: position 39,820 of record VSDK01019664.1, on the reverse strand, counting down.
GTTTCCCGGCAGCTTTTACTTGACCGGTTATCTATCTTGGGGGCACGACTCTGTTTGGTTGGGACGCTTCTTGGTGCATATTGCGGTACGTCACATGCATTTCGCGTTGTCCGTGGCAAACCCTTGTCTCATGCAGACTACTTGTGTGCATCTGCATCTGTACGTGCGCACGGCCAACAAAATCAATGTGGATTTGAATGTGTATGTAGAAGCATGCATGCTTGTGTGCCTAAGTGCGCATTGTGCTCGCAGTTATGGCGTGTGTGGAATGATCCAAAACTATCAAAATGATAGTCCGCAAAGTGATGCAGCCCCGTTGCAAGTCCGTTCATAAGTCATTGATCTACATTACAGGTCTGTTAATAAGTCATTTACCTATCAACTGTAACTGGTAGATACATCCGGTTGCCAAAGTTATGAGCCATTTGACTGTACTTATGTGACAAAGTTTAAAACATATAATTATCAAGAACATAAGCTTCGTCATGCCTCTCTTTCTCATCAATCCGGGGGTACCAGCTTAATAGGAAACCATGGCTCTTGGGGTATACCACCTGTTAACCAACTAGGGGTTTGTTTATCCAGCTTGGCATTGCAGTTGCTGTACCCGGCTTACTTCCCAACTTACAACTGTGGGTGAACCTCGGTATTACCCAGGTCACTTGTTCATTGGTTCCCAAATCAACATGCCATTCAGACCAACCCATTTCGGTCGACTAAATCCCCAATCAAAAAGCAGGAAAGACCCCAATTAATCCGGCAGCTCTTTTCAAGAAGATTGATTCTCGCTGCCTCCGACCATGTAACACACTATATGTAACAAATAGTTTACATCAATTAACTTTCCTAATTGCCAATTCACTATTACGTGCTGTTTTATCTATTCCGAACCATGAGATACCATAAGCAAGACTCAGGTTTCTTAGTTAGTAGGTTTGTCGGGCAGCACCTGGGTCGCTCATCCCCTTAACTGCAGGGGTGGAGTAGCTGCCCGCCTGTCCATGCCTGTCCACCTAGTGTTACACCAGACCCAGGTTTCTCATGGCTGGTTCTATGCCAAAAATCACCACTGGTTGGTGGTTCCAACCCCTATGAAAAATACTAGTCAACCAACCAATTGTTTATAATAATTAATAGGGAAAATAAAAAACGTGAATCAAACCACCAACCAGTAGTTGTTCAACCACTATATTGCTGGTCATTAAGCCCTATTATTAACCAAGATAAGCTGGTTATAACTAACCCTTGGCTAACCCATTATAACCCACCTTTCGATTCCCCTGGGCGTGGCTTCCCATCCTTCAACTCAGCTTTTTCGCTGTGTCGTTCCTCCCAGAAGTCGTCGAAGAGGTCTGCAGGCTCCCAGGTGGCGACGGGGATGGGCACCCCACCAGACATGGAAACTGGTGCCCCCCAACGGTTAGAAGTTGAGAATGCCACCATGCACTTGGGTGGTAACAGGAGTTTATGGCATAGAAGTTGTTTAGAAAACTTGGAGCAGCTGTACTTGCAACCACAATGAGCTGTATTCATGGGAGGTGTGCATACCTATATGATGTCAAAGGTATTCAAAGGTTATAGTTTGTAATTGCGTTTTGCCGTACGTAGCTATCTAATTGTGGGATAGCAAGAGCTGTTCATCAACAGTGGAAGCACCCCACCAGCAAAAATGATGGAGAGGCAATAAAGCCATTGAGGGACACCAGTACTTGACAAACCCTCAGAGGGTTCAAGTGACGTCAGCCAGTGCGTGCAGCAACCAGCGTGTTGGTGCCTTGGTAGTCCGGGATCGGCAAATGGCTATGACATACACATAGAACTACGACCAACTAAGCAAAAGTCTTTGGCCCGCGTTTGATCCCAGAAATCCATGTGGGAGATCCATGTTGGGCCAGCCGAGAAGTTACAAGCCTCACATGGGTAAGATCACCTTGTAAGACATATGTTAGGCCAAGCCATCGCTTTGTGGAAGATCCATTGGTGACGGGCCCCGACCCTCCCAAACGCCGGGTCAGCGGCGCCTCGGGCGCTTTGCTTCTGCAGTTGCAAGGATTCCCGCGCTCGGCTCATGCTCTGCAGGAGGAAACCTTGCAGCCCTCCGCCTGACGCAGGTGGCGTCTCAAGCCATGGGGGTACATTGTTTGTCATCCTCCGTGTCAACCATTTACAAGAATAAACCAACCAACTTATGGGATTTCATGGGTGTATGGTGGTATATGATGGTGGTTTATTGATGGAATTATGTTCGGGAATGGTAGGGGGTAATGACAGGTAATGATCAACAACAATGGCTAAACAACTACTACGTGGTGATCTCCCAAACCATCAGGGGCCCAAAAAATGGTTGGCATGTTACTAACAATGACTAGTATTAGATGATTTGGGATGCCCTATTTTGAGAAGTCGCCATTTGATTGCTGACCATCCAGCAACGGTGGGAGTAGTTTGAGTAATAATCATGGGCATGATACAGCATAATTAGCACCAACGATCAGTTGATAGTTTTTCTGATGGTTAGCCAACAGTTCCGAAAATGTCATTGGAATGGGTGATGTTGACCAACGGCTGAATATATAGGTGCATGGGGATAAAAACCCAGGTCATTGCAAATGACTTGCCACGTACAACAAAAGATCACTTGCTCTTGAGGTACTTGGGGATTCTGGGTACCTACAGCATCCTACAGCGTGTGCCGCGCAAGGTGAATGTCAGGCGAGCGTAGCAGTCCAACTAGCTTGGATGCCAGTTGAGCCATCGAGCAGTCCATGATACTGGCGGTGATTGTCCTCTGGCACCAGGCGAAGGGAATTAAACCGCTGGTTGGCGTGTTCGCTTTGTTGATTTTCGCTGACTTCATCTGACTTGACACATTCTACAGTTAATTCACAATGGCCACGCATGCGCATCGAAAAATGTAGATTTTTTTTTTGCCAGGGCTTCTCATTGGTTGGGCCCTAACACACAGACCAACCGCTTGGCGGAGGCAGGTGTCGTTAATGGGGAGTGGGGAACCTAAGCCACAGGATGATGCCGAAAATAAGTGAAACAATTGCGTAAACTACGGCGCTTACACTCAGATGTTGTCAATGGGAAAATTTGATACCACGAAGCGTGTGTACTTGCCAGCAAAGTTGTGCGTATGTCCTCTTGGTTAGCCTCAATGCTATTCCACAACGTTTGGCAGGGGACGGCAATTTGGAGGGCAAAAGGTTTCGTCAACATAGCAAGGTGCTTGCACAAGCTCGATAGACCAGATGCGAAAGCTTGTTGAGGAGCAGGGTCGCCGAGTTCCAAGGTCCAGGCAGAGAACCCCTCAGTTCGATCTAACCATACCGCTTCGAAAAGCCCTGCCGAGAAGTGAACAAAAATCACATTGAGCCATGCAAGGTTGGTGTGCAGAACATACTTGTTGTTTTCCCAGGGTTGCTTATCTAAAAATTCCACATTTGCACGATCAAACGAAGCGTCTTGCCAGTGCAGAAAGCAATCTGTGAGGGACTTCCACTCATCACGGTCTGAGGCCATGTGCAGATAGTCGCCGTCCAAATCGTTGTCGCGCCAGAATTTTGAAAGCAGGCTGTGAGGTGTATGCCAGGGCCCTGGTCGGTTCAAGGTCTGATTGTGTTGCGCAGCAGCATGGGACAACATGATTCTGGCTGGGTGCTTCGCAGAATATTCTTGTCGACAGATATGACCAAGAAAGGACCAATACCGCCGCAAGTATTGATGGTCCCAACTCCCGGCCGGCGCCATATGCAAAATCCATCGTGTGTAGAAGTGCGAATGCAAACGGCGTATGCGCATAAATACTATGACATAGATGCAGAAACTAATACTGAATAAATAAAACTAAACAAATGGATACATACAACATACACCTGCATACGAACACAACCACCATCAGCGTATCACAAACCCATGTTGTCTTGGCTCCACCACGTGACCCACAGGGTCTCTGCCGCTGTGCCTCCCTCTTCTTTGGTAGCAGCGTCGGCCGCCTGGGGTCAAGACTTGAACTCTGGGGACAGTCAAAGTGCCTCTGGGAGCACGACAACCGGTTTGGGGATGCTCTGCTGACCCATAGGGGCGCGCCATGCACAGGGACGATGTGACAGCCAGGAAAGTCAAACGATTGTAGCCACATGTAGCCACCAAGTCCGAGAGAATAAAAAAACATAGAGGTGCGACCCAAGTGAAGTCTGGGAATTGCAAGGTGCAACATTGGATACTGGCGGCTCGTGGTGGTTCATCATGGCTAAACTACTAGTTGATGATGGCAAATTAATTTTGCTTACAGTAATCATGCTTGTAGAGTGATGGTCAGTCATGCTTAATGAATGGCAATCGTGGCTAGTGCTGGTTGCTGATGGCGAATGATTGTCATTGGTGATTGATACTGGCTTAAAAAGGGGTATATATATATATACACATAACTAGAATAACCATCACCCAGTTGTCGATAGCTTCTATTGGCTTCAGCTTTACCCATGAACCGCTGTGGTTTTCGTCGCAGCAGGTGCCCCTCCGCACCGGCGAGGAGAAGATGGAAGCGATCTTCAGGTGCACGAATCCGCTGCGCATGGGATCCCAAATGAAATACGTCGTGCCAAACCTCGGCACCGTCCCGGTTGGAGCTGGTAGAATTGGCCGCCAGCCGGAAGAATGACATGGCTAGGGGTCAATATTAACCAACCAACCAGTGGTTAACTAGCTGGTTCATGGTTAATAATAGGGGATAACAACTAGCAACTATAGGGATATACCAGCTATATATGGCTATGGGTCAAAATTAACTACAGTCCATATACTGTAAAAGAATCTATTGTACAAGAATTTGAGGGGCTCGATATGTTTCCGTCCTTATATGTGTGTATGCATCTTCCCCCTGCTCAATTAAGAATTTGAGGGACCCTCATTTCGGGGATTAAATTCTTAAAAACAATGGTCTAGTCATTACTGGCGGTGCAGTTGGTCCCAGAACCAATGGATTTTGCACCTGGCAAGCCCTCGAGCATGAAATAAGGCTTAAACAACACAGGCAGGCCTCAGGGTACCTGGGGGGAGTTGAGCCCCCAACCACCAGAAAATCAAAAAAAAAATTTTCAGGCCGCGAAAACTTTTTTTTAATTTTCCCCCCTTCAAAAATTAACTAGCCCCAAAAAGCCGTCCCAGGTCCCAGAACCCGTGGATTTTGCACCTGGCAAGCCCTCGAGCATGAAATAAGGCTTAAACAACACAGGCAGGCCTCAGGGTACCTGGGGGGAGTTGAGCCCCCAACCACCAGAAAATCAAAAAAAAAATTTTCAGGCCGCGAAAACTTTTTTTTAATTTTCCCCCCTTCAAAAATTAACTAGCCCCAAAAAGCCGTCCCAGGTCCCAGAACCCGTGGATTTTGCACCTGGCAAGCCCTCGAGCATGAAATAAGGCTTAAACAACACAGGCAGGCCTCAGGGTACCTGGGGGGAGTTGAGCCCCCAACCACCAGAAAATCAAAAAAAAAATTTTCAGGCCGCGAAAACTTTTTTTTAATTTTCCCCCCTTCAAAAATTAACTAGCCCCAAAAAGCCGTCCCAGGTCCCAGAACCCGTGGATTTTGCACCTGGCAAGCCCTCGAGCATGAAATAAGGCTTAAACAACACAGGCAGGCCTCAGGGAACCTTGGGGGAGTTGAGCCCCCAACCACCAGAAAATCAAAATGGATTTTGCACCTGGCAGGCCCTCGAGCATGAAATAAGGGTTAAACAACACAGGCAGGCCTCAGGGTACCTGGGGGGAGTTGAGCCCCCAACCACCAGAAAATCAAAAAAAAAACTTTTCAGGCCGCGAATTTTTTTTTTCCACCCTTCAAAAATTAACTAGCCCCAAAAAGCCGTCCCAGGTCCCAGAACCCGTGGATTTTGCACCTGGCAAGCCCTCGAGCATGAAATAAGGCTTAAACAACACAGGCAGGCCTCAGGGTACCTGGGGGGAGTTGAGCCCCCAACCACCAGAAAATCAAAAAAAAACTTTTCAGGCCGCGAAAAGTTTTTTTTTGATTTTCCACCCTTCAAAAATTAACTAGCCCCAAAAAGCCGTCCCAGGTCCCAGAACCCGTGGATTTTGCACCTGGCAAGCCCTCGAGCATGAAATAAGGCTTAAACAACACAGGCAGGCCTCAGGGTACCTGGGGGGAGTTGAGCCCCCAACCACCAGAAAATCAAAAAAAAACTTTTCAGGCCGCGAAAAGTTTTTTTTTGATTTTCCACCCTTCAAAAATTAACTAGCCCCAAAAAGCCGTCCCAGGTCCCAGAACCCGTGGATTTTTATGATGGTCACGGCCGTTTACATAAACAAGAATCTGCTAAGAATTTAAGGGACCCTCAACACATGATGTTGCAAAATCCAGCGCTATTGAATTTAAGAATCTGAGGGACCCTGGGCAAAAAAATGGAATTCTTGTAAAGCACATGCACTGTAATCAATAATGGGAGAAACTAACCAGTAATAGGGAAAACAATTGTTAATGATGGGGAACCAGGGGTACGGGATCTTGAGCCACCACCAAGTGTTGATGATGACAACGGGACTTCTTAATGACGTTTAGTGACTCGTTTTAGCATTGTTGGTTGGCATTAAGCACAACATGGGGATAGTCTGGCTGTGGTACGGCAAGAAGTACGGTCAGATTTGGTGGGCTGGATCGAAGCTATGTCTGGGCATCCCCGTGGTTCCCAACTGCCAGCATGCAAATGCCCAAATGACTCGAGAAATGGAAGAACAACAAAACGCAATGCCAGTTGCAAAGCTGTACTGCGCGTAAGCAGGGCCTCAACCCAAGACAGTCCAGAGCCTCACGAATGGCTTGCTGACCCGAAGTTGCTGTGACATTTGATGGTTAGTGTTATGGTATAATATATAGTGTTTATCCAACGGGAAAGAATCAGTGACCGGGCAATCATATGATGTCATGATGGTTTGCGACTGTTGCTGATGGTCAACAGTTGAAGGTGTGTTTTTTTCTACCCCTCGCTACATGAAATGAGTCGACAAATCATAATGTGCTTATGGACAAACTACCACAACTGAAAGTGTGAACACTGCTGGGCAAATTCACGCTCCTCAAGCTCAATCTGGAGGTTTTAAAAGTCAAGCTTTGCAGGCTGTTCGGCAAAGTCACTCCATCAAGGCCTGAGCTGAAATTATGCCCAAATATCAAAGTTTGCAGGTTGTCTGGCAAAGTCACTCCATCCAAGCGTTGGTTGAAATTATTGCCAAAAGTCAAAGTTTGAAGATTGATGGGCAAAGTCACTCGATCCAGGCTTCGGTTGAAAGAGTGGCCAAAAGTTAAGGTTCGCAGGTTGCTCAGAAAGGTCACCCCATTCAAGCTCTGGTTGAACTCATTGCCAAAGATCAAAGTTTGCAGGTTGCTCGGCAAAGTCACTCTATCCAGGCTTTGGTTGAAATCATTGCCAAATGTCAAAGTTTGCACATTGTTTGGCAGAGTCACTCGATCCAGGCTTTGGTTGAAATTATTTCCAAAAGTCAAAGTTTGCAAATTGCTAGGCAAACTCACTCGATCCAGGCTTCGGTTGAAACAGTGGCCAAAAGTTAAGGTTTGCAGCTTGCTCAGAAAGGTTGCCCCATCCACGCTTTGGTTGAAATCATGCCCAAATATCAAAGTGTGCAAATTGCTCGGCAAAGTCACTCGATCCAGGCTTTGGTTGAAATTATGCCCAAATATCAAAGTTTGCAGCTTGTTCGGCAAAGTCACTCGATCAAGGCTTTGGTTGAAACAGTGGCCAAAAGTTAAGGCTTGCAAGTTGCTTAGAAAGGTCACCCCATCCACGCTTTGGTTGAAATCATTGCCAAATGTCAAAGTTTGCAGGTTTTCCGGCAAAGTCACTGGATCCAGGCTTTGGTTGAAATCATTGCCAAATGTCAAAGTTTGCAGGTTTTCCGGCAAAGTCACTGGATCCAGGCTTTGGTTGAAATCATTGCCAAATGTCAAAGTTTGCAGGTTGCTCGGAAAGGTTGCCCCTTCCAGGCTCTGATTGAAATGTTTGCCAAACGTCAAAGTTCGCAGGTTGCTTGGCAATGTGACCTGATCTGGGCTCAAGCGTTTAAAATTCAAACCAAAAATGAAAGTGTGAAGATTGCTCGGCCAAGTGACCCTCTCCAAGCTCCAGTCGGAAGCATTGCCCAAAATCAAAGTTTGCAGGTTGCTCGGAAGGGTGACCTGATTCAGACTTTGGTTGAAAGCATTGCCAAAAGCCAAAGTTCGCAGGTTGTTCGGCAAGGTCACCTCATCCAGGCTCTTGTTGAAACGTTTGCCAAAAGTCAAGGTTTGCAAATTGCTGGGAAGAGTCACCCGATCCAGGCTTTGATTAAAATCAAAGCCAAACGTCAAAGTTTGCAAGTTGCTCGGCACGCTCACCCTATCCATGCTTTGGGCGAAATCATGCCCAAATATCAAAGTTTGCAAGTTGCTCGGCAAAGTCACTCGATCCAGGCTTTGGTTGAAACAGTGCCCAAATATCAAAGTTTGCAGCTTGTTCGGCAAAGCCACTCGATCAAGGCTTTGGTTGAAACAGTGGCCAAAAGTTAAGGCTTGCAAGTTGCTTAGAAAGGTCACCCCATCCACGCTTTGGTTGAAATCATTGCCCAGTGTCAAAGTTTGCAGGTTTTCCGGCAAAGTCACTCGATCCAGGCTTTGGTTGAAATCATTGCCAAATGTCAAAGTTTGCAGGTTGCCCGGAAAGGTTGCCCCTTCCAGGCTTTGGTTTGTACTTTCGGAGTAATTGCAAAATGTCAAAGTATGGAGGCTTTCGGGCAAACAATTGCACAAAAATCTTCCGGGTGGTGCACCTACTATCCTGGTCACTGCTTGCATTTGCTCTGCCCCCTCCTCACAGACCAAAGGACCGGGCACATACCGTCCTGTCTCGGCTTCTTTGAAACAAGCACTGACTAATTTCCATGCAGCAACTAGATCGGTGGGAATGTAGATGCAGGACAATGTCACAGCCTCACCAGTGATACTTTGCTCTCGCAATGTTTGGTCCAGCATGAGCGGTGAAGCAAGATGTTGGAGAGTCGGCTTTGCACCTCTCATTGGCAAATGCCTTGAAACCATCTGAAGCACGTCCCTTCCCAGTGTGGAACTGCTGACTTTCAAGGCGCATCCTTCACCAGTTAAGCAGAACACATGGAGCTCAATCAGCTGCCAGTCATCCAAATATGCTTCCATGGCCGCCCCGCGCGTGGACACAGCAGCACGACTCGCAGCTGGGATATCAACTTAAGCGTTAAGCATCAATTGCCTTGAGGTCTAGGCTTTGCAACATGTTTGTTTGAAAGCTAATGATTTTCCGGCCAAAAAAGACCAATTGAAAAAATCTTGCAACGCAAAATCCGAACTCGGTCGGGATGCCGGCGATTGGGATTTTTGAGCCTGGAAGAATCCAACGAATGAAAGCACATAAAACCATACAAGGTCTGTTTGGATCGTTCCATCATTGCCAAGCGCGGTGACTTACCCCAAGTGTTGAATCCCACCCAACCCTTGAAAGAGGCAACTGCGACCTATCAATCCAAGAAGATGGTTGGACCCCAACGTCTGACGACATGCCAAGGCACATCAACACCACAAAGATGGGAAAGATCAGTCGGGCATTGGACGTGATCGTCTCCCAAATCCATTTCCTGGAAGCTGAGCAGTTTCAAAGGCAAGGCTTAGAAGCTTCCAAAACCATGGGAAGTTGTAACTTCGCTGCAGGGGCGGCATTTTCCGGGTCAGAAACCACGATCGGAAACCGTTGACAAATTGGGATGTTAAATGACCCATGTGATAATATATAACATCTCTTTCAGTATTCAAACATTGGCTGTGGGGTCCAAGAATCGCGACCTGGGGATAACTGCGGCACATACATCTTATCAGGATGCCCCAAAGATAGCTCAGTTGGTTCGTAGCTAGGTACTGGGTGCCTAGTAGTGATGCTTAACCTGCAGTAAACTGAATGTGCAAAATCTTCCGAAGATTCGGTACTGCTAGAGTAACAGTACTTGACAATGAAGTGGTACTATAGCCATATATCAACCATCTATTCATTCTAGCCATGAAAAAACATCATTAGTTGGTGGTTTCTTAAAATAGGGGTATCCCAAACTCATCCAATATCAACCATGTAAGTAATAAACCCACCATTCTTGGGGCGCCCCTGTTCTGAGAAACCAATTGTTTGTTATTTGCCATCATAAAAGGCGACTACTACCATCCACAGTACCTGTTTTTGCCACATTTGGGTCCGTAAACCAGTCACAGGTGGGGTCCGCATGAAACAACTCCGTTGCAACTCACTTGGGCCTACTGCTGAAATGGTGCCCTACCAATGCCCATCCCAAACAAATGCTGTTACCATTGTCAATAGCATGAACTTATAAACCAGGATTACTAATCATTATGAACCATTGGTTTTTAACCATTGGTTTTTAGTTTTTAACCATTGGTTCTTAACCATTGGTTCTTGACCATTGGTTCTTGACCATTGGTTCTTAGCCATTGGTTCTTATCCATTGGTTCTCAACCATTGGTTTCTCAGTAGCAACCATTAGGACCCCCTATTAACCATTAGTGACCCTCATGAACCATTTTCAACCCTTGTTAGTAGCGATTGGCAACCGTCAACCATGACTCAGCCATTAGTAACCACCAACCATTGGCAACCGCTATTAACCATGCATTACTAACCCTTTAGCAGTCTTATTACTAACCATTTGCAACCGTTGGCCATCATTAACCATTGTTTTTTTTCCATCGCCTTCTCAAGGAGGTTAGCTGGGCTAAGGGTCAATTGTTGTTTACCTTCATTAACAGCTGGTTCTTACCCATGACTCAACCAGGTTGCTGCATAAATTGCTTGTACTCCATGTGGAAACGCGGTCCGTCTGGAGATCCTGCCTGATGGCGAAGAGTAACGCTGAAAATCATGGTGAGTCGTGGTTCATGTCTTTATCTGATATAAGATAGTAAATGGGAAGTAGTAATTGTGGGTAGCAATAATAGGCCGTAATAGCGATAATAATAATGATAATACTTTAATACAGAAATATAAATGAGAGTTAAGAGTAGGAGTATGTAGGAGTCAATCAATGTATACTGCAGGTATTCTAGAATCATATCTTGATGATCGTCCACATCATGATCATCGTCATCGCATCTGCAGCATGAGCTTCTCATACGGGTGGGAAAAAGGGGGCCTAGCTGAGGCTTGGTTAGATCCGGTCGCATTGGAATGCGCTGTGTCACAAAAGTCTACCCTGGACTTGTAACTCGTACCAAGGCATTCCATTTGGGTCTTGCTAACCCTATGGTCCTGTGAGCTTATGAAATACCATGCGTGCTTCTGATACTGCAAAGTTACAACGCGTTTTTGTTTTACAACGCCAAAATGAAGGAGCCTCTCCATCCATCTTACCTTGAGTATCTTTAGTGTGCGGCTCAAGTGCTGTCAACTCAGCTGTGGCAACCACATCATCATTTCGCGTGAAACTGTCACTGCAGGGCATGGCGTCCACGGATACTTCATCATCATCATCATCATCATCATCATCATCATCATCATCATCATCATCATCATCATCATCATCACCAGCACCAGCACCATCAGTACACACTAGAATAGTTAGTACAACATAGTACAACCCTGTCCGCCAACCAACTTCTACACCAACCCATGCACCGCCCAAACGGCACCGTGTCCGCCTCCACCAGAGCCCCATGGAGGCAATTTCTGGCCGCCACCGCGCCCGCGGTGTAACGGAAGGATGCCACGTAGGGCCCGGACTCAGAGACCTGCAGAGTAGGGGGGGCGAGCATGATATGGATGATAGCTGGTTGCCTGGAAAATCCACCACTTGTAGATGATGCACCTTCAGAAAACTGGTGATTTTTTTTGCTTCCGGGGGATGGTTTGCCAAAGGGAAGTGACCTACTTTGTGCGCCAAGCTCAAGCTGAAACTCTGGGGAAGAAAGCGTTGGGGACCCCAGGTGTGATCACTGTTTGTCGCTGCCTGCAGGTCCTCCAGTTGACCATATTTCCTCAAGATTTCATAGAGCCGCTCCTGGCAATGTGCTTCAGCTTCTGCCCCAAGAAGTTATCCGAACAACTAAAAGAAAATCGGACCAAAAAGAGCACCGCAACAGTATACAATAGCTGGGTTGACTGAGCAACCAAGCAACCAGCCAGCCAGCTATGGGTGCTAGCTATGGCTCATTCAGCAGTTTTTGTAAGAAAACCAAACCAATCACCAGACCTGTGAAATGGCGATGCCCTGAACCGCAGCGGCTGCTGAAACGCTTCTCCTCTTTGATCTTTTCCGGCGGGTCCAGGCGGATGTTCAACTGGGACGATGGATATCTGCTGTTCAGATCCTGGACATTCGGAAGGCTGAGGCGGCTGGCGCTGCCCGGATTAGAAACGAGTGTAAAACACATATGATTCTACTGCAGCATGCTTCTCCGTCAGCATCTGAATGCCTGTGCCAGATTTCATTCAGACATATTCAGACATATTCAGACTTCTTTGATCTCGTCGACATTTAGCCAGGGAAAGTTTTTGACCAAAGAAACGAAAGCAACAACAACAAATGATCACAATCAAGCGCAGCAGAACTCTGCTCCAACCACCCATGGCCTTCCTAATATATCTTGAAATGGAAGAAGCATGGCAAATGGATGCAAATGGACCCAGGGGACACAACTGGGATATGTCCAAGATGTTCTCAACAACAGTAGCATGTCTGCGCAGAAACTACATGACGCTAGCCATGATCATTACAGTCACCTACTATAACTTTATGAATCATGATAGCGAATCTGGTTGGTGGTTTCAACCCCTATGAAAAATATTAGTCGACCAACCATTTGTTACTAGATACTGGGGAAAATAAAACATATCTAAAACCACCAACCAGTAATTTCTGAAGCACCTATCATATCACTACGCTCATGGGTGACTACCAATAGGGTCCCTTCAATCAGCCTCCACAGGCTTTGCCCACCCTGTTGTCAGTGGCTCCTCCAGGTAGGGGCTTCCCTTCACCCGGTGCGCCCGCACAGGGTGGGGACAGAGGTATGCCCGCACGTTGTGCTTCCTGCGGGCAGAGTGGTGCGCAACACAACGGGCATGGGCCTATGCCCCATGCAACTGAACCACGGATACTGACCGCATGATAGCGTTGGGTACAACGGATATCAGGACCACATTGGATGGGTTGTGGTTTGAATTTCTGGATCATGGGGGATAACGGGTGATATCTGATGAAATGATGACATGTGATATTACGTAGTGATAGGTGACATGATATGTTATATCTGTTGATCGGATGATGATGATGATGATGATGATGATGATGATGATGATGATGATGATGATGATCATGATCATGATCATGATCATGATGACGACCCCCAGCAACGTACATCTGAACATAGTCAGCCAGCACAGATGTTTTACACTTCTCATGTGCCGGTATTCTTGCATATTGCTGCATATGTCTGTGGTCGACTGAGTCCTCAAGCTGATATAAGCAGCCAACCGTATAGATGTGCATGATGATAGTGATGATATCCAACAGCTGCGTTGCAAGGCGTGGTTTGACCATATTTGGTCAACCTTGGCTCAGGCTGTTTTCTTTACCATCTCCGAAGAGCAAGGAATCATTTTCTGTACTCTCTGCACATGTTTTTATGTTCATGAGTTTTGCAGCCTCGTGATGAAACAACCAAATATGACTGGCTGTTGGCTCAAGAATTCACGGGTTTGATGATTGCTATGTCCATTGTCTCTTGCGAGTTGTTTCTTAGGATCATCTCAGGTCCAGGTAGGTCAGGTGGAGGCTACCATTTGGTGAGGCAACTCTTGGTAGCTCCAACTGGCTTTCCCTTGAAGGCCATAGGGATACCCCTGGGCTCCCCAGCTCCCTCCCACCAGCCAGGAGGGGCCTGAAGTACTGAGAGATGCCCTCTGAGACTTTCAGTAGGATGTCGTCCGTTGGAACGAAGCGCGGCATCTTTTTGGCCTGCCAAGGCTGGGGCAATGTGAACGTTTACCATGAAAATTAACATAAATCAGCAATGTTGATCATCAACTAAATTTGGGTGTTTCTCAAAATTGGGGTACCCCCAACTCATCCCATCAGAATCGTTGTTTACTAATAAACTAAGCATTTTAGGGGTTCCCTTTGGCTTGCAAACCCCTGCACGTCAACATTCAGCATAAATCAACCGGGCAACCATTGTTTGACCTACCAGAGAGGCTGCTGGAAAACAATGAAGTCAACTAAACTGGTTAGTGGTTGAACCACCCCTATGAAAATATTAGTCAACCAACCATTTGTAAATAGCCACTATAGGGAAAATGAAAAATGCGTAAAACCACCAGCCAGGTCATTATTGCTAATTGTACCCTGTTGTAACCAGTAAACTAACATTAAACATAACTAAACACAACTAAACCACCAGCCAGGTAGTTGCTCAACCACTTTACTGTTGGATACTAACCCCTATTATTAACCATTATGAGCTGATTATAACCCTTGGTTAACCATTATAACTAACCTAACTAAACTAACATCTGCCCCGCTCGCATCTGTGTTGCTCACCGCCCCAAGGCCCGCCTGCGAATCGCCGGACGACGACTGCGCCGTCATGTTGCGGAGCACCTGGTTGGCACGGTACGACGTGGAGATGTCACCCGACCGGCAAGGATGGCCGCTGGCTGCAAGCAACAGGCTGGTTGGTGGCTTCAACCCCTATGAAAAATATTAGTTAACCCATTGAACAGGCTTATAGCTGCTACCAGCAAACCTGGCAAACCCTCAAAAATATTAGTTAACTGGCTGGTAGCAATAGGTTTTGCAACCATGTGTTAATATATAATCAATAGGGGATTGTGGAACAGCTGCTGATCATCCTGAAAACTACCCTTGGATTCCGGGTTCTTTCGGTCATCCGTTAGGGTTATTGTTTGCTGGATAATATGCGGATAAATCAATTCTCCATTTTGCTGGATAACCGGCAGGGATCTAACCAACAGGGATGCAATCAACAGGGATCTATTCCATCTATCAGTGGCTTACAAGCGGCTTAATCATTGTTTGCTGGATAACTTCTCTAGTAGGCTTACTATTTGCTGGTTAAATGGCTTGTATATATTCATTTGGCTGGTGGTTATTAAACATTTGTTTCATTTTCCCTAGTATCAAAAAAGGGTTGATTGTTTTCAATTCGGGTTACACAAATCCCTGTTGGTTGGTGGCTTCAAACATTTTTGCTCTTCCTTTCCATCAGGGTGAACATGAAGGTCAAGGAAAATCAAACAAACCCAGTTTAAGCATAAAGAGGTCGCGGCGTACCATCAAGTATGAAGGTTATGGATGTTGATCTTCCATTTATGATGGCCATATTTCTTCTTCTTGTAATGCCTGCACTGTCCATGTTGTTGGCACACGTGAGCGGGTTTACAGAGATAGTGTCCGCAAAAATCACAACAAACAACAACGTGCACTGGTTCAGACTTGATTTAACCAAAACTGGCTGTTGACCAGCTCTCCTTCTTGGCTGTTAATGAGTTGACTAACAAGCGCTCCTCACCATTGCAATATATAATGACCAGTCATGATTGTTCATTGTACCCTGTTGATACTGAATACCAACCAGAGCTCCCATCAAGACGTGGGACATCCTAGTCTGTAAACACAAATCATCCATCAACATCCATCAGCCCAGCAGAACCATTTCATACAGTAAGTGTTCTTTTGGAAACGTCGAACGTTCACAGTTTTGCCGGCAAACTGCATGGTGATGAACGGTGATGAAGGCTGATGAGAAACATACCATGACCAAGTTTTTGTTGAAGGCTGAACCGTTCATCACCAAGGAAAATCTGCATGTTTCTTGGGAAACTGGACATGTCTTCAATGTCTTCCTCCTTTTTCCCAGGAAAAAATGCCATGAAGCAGTGACCCGAAGATCTGATTCCCGTGAGCTGCCCGTGCTGTCATCGCCGGCAGTGGTACCTGCAACACAAAGGTGGGCGGAGCTCGGAAGTAGACGAAGACGCCGCCTTCCTTCTCCCGTGGCTTCATGTCGGTGATCTGGCGGCAGGTCATGGAGATAATTTGGATAATGAGCTGGTTGATAAGCTGGTTCATTAGGTGGTGAATAAACTGCTTATCGTGGTTCATGCGAGGAACTGCAGTGGGGTGGATGGTGATCTCCGGAACCAGCCAATAATTGATGATTATGGTTGTTAACTATTGATTGTCTACAAACAAATTGCATCCAAAAACTGTAGCTGTTTATTGCACACCCTGATGATGGTGATGATGATGATGATGATGATGATGATGATGATGGTGATGATGATGATGATGATGATGATGATGATGATGATGATGATGATGATGATAATGATGATAATGATGATAATGATGATAATGATGATAATGATGATAATGATGATAATGATGATGATGATGATTATAGTTATAATATTAACTATTATTATCATTATGATGATGATGATGCCAGGTAGTCAGGCGCTGCCTTCCAACCTTCCAACTGAAAGTCAGGCTATACCCCCTGACTGCGGAAGGAGGTAACTGCTGAGAGAACAATGTATCACCTTGGGTCGTGAAAAACTTGGCTGAGAAGTGGGGCACTCATCATGCCTATATGTGTTCTTTTCTTTTCCGGCTTGAGGCATGAGTGCCATTGCCGTTGCAGCTTCATCGGCACTTGCCCTATTTCTTCTGTTGCGAAGGGTTTTTTCCTTCAAAGAAGGTTTTCCCTGCAAATGTTGCAAACCTAGTCGCACCAATAGTCATTCCCTAATCTTTCCCATGTTCGGTTTACCTCCAGCTGCAAGGTGACTTGTGTTCCATGCCCCCACCAAGGCACCATGATGCACCATCCCATTGCAGCGCCTCCACACCATCTGGGAACAGCTCGGGGATCAAGGTCCTCAGTTCCGCGCCGTGAGGGATGCTGGTCATTGGTGGCACACGCCCCCGAGAAATTTCGAGGTTTCACGACTGACCAAATCCCTGTCAAACCCTACAAATGTTGGACCTGAATCCAGAGGATGAAGGTCAGCAGAGGCACATACCTATACTGACAGCATCTGACAGCAAGACGTTGCAAGTTGACTTGAGGTTCAGGAATACATGCGTAACCATCGTCGCCCTCCCCAAGACCCACAGCACAGTTGACTGCATGCAATGACATTCTCAATCTGAAGACAGATATGGATTTGCAACGGTCCACATCAGCACCTCAATCTTCAAGGCGCTGGTGGTTGTGGTGGGTCAGCATGTGCCGAAAATCAAAGCGGAAGGCTTTTGTGGGATACCTTGCCAGCGGTGTTCACGAAAGCGATGGCATGGCATGGCATGGCATGCTTCTGCACCAAGATACGAATTGAAAAAAACATTCCCACTGGTCGCAATACTAATAAAACCCAACCAGGCTACTTACAAATACCAATTCATGTTATTAGCGCCAATGAATTTCAATGGGAATCATCCCCAACTAAGGATTGAACCCCCCAGCTAGACACAAATGCACAGGAGTCGGTTGGCAGGACATCAGGCCCACAGCAACATGGTACACAACAGCGCCATGGACCGTGGTTGCTGTCCATTGCTACCATGGTCTTGGAACACAATGCAAGGCCCACAAATCGTAGCATCCAAAGCTTCACAGATTGCAACCATCCAACTTTTCAATTGCCTGCTCTTGAACCATGCAATCATGGGACAAAACATGCTAAGTAAAACGGACACGGTGTCCCGAGTTCGCTGAACAGATCAAGAACGTCCAAACTGGTAGCCACATGCAACCACCAAACAAGAACAATTGGTCAAATGGCATTGGGTCAAAACTCCGTACCCTCAGTTCCCCCCTGTTAACCATTGTTTTCCCTATTATTACTGGTGATTATCCCCCATTAGTTGGTTGGTTCACTGCTTGACCTGTAGCCAAATTTGGTCAAATCCCCAAACTCTCCCTCACCACCCACCGTTTACACCAAGACAGTGGCTACAAGCGCTGCAGCCAAGGTGCACGTTGGCCACCCACAACACCCCTCTGGCTGATGATACGGCTGGTTTTTGTTCCACCACGGGCAGCTCCTGCCCGAGTCACGCGTCAATCTCGTTGGAACCCAAGCTTAGTATATATACATATATAAATATATATATATACATGGTCTGTTGCTAAACCATCCCTGAGTCAAATTTTGAGGCAATAATTATGTTCATGGTTGGTGTGTGCATGTACTCCGGTGTATGTTTGTGATTGTTTGTTTGCATGTGTGTGTGTGTGTGCGCTTGTGTCTGTGCAGGTGTGGTTTCGAACATATTTTGTCCAAATGTTGGAACAAATGCTGGGTGATTTTTTAGGCGGCGCATCATGTATCTTGGAAGCATGTGTGTCCGTGCCAATTTTTGAACAATTTATGGGCTGATGGGAGTGTCGTGGCATATTGTAAATTTTGGCATGTTCGGTGATTTTCCTGGTTTATTTTATTCACTTGTGTTCAATTGCTATCGTCGTTATCGCCACCCTTGTCGTGACCATCATCCCGCGATCAAATGTTTTATTGTCATCATCATCCTGAGAATCCCGGGAGGTCTGTGCCGAGGTCTGTTGCAGCCGGGCGTTGCTGGGCGACCTGCTACAATATATGTTGCATGCTGGGGGCCCACCCATGGCATGCTCCTGGTCCTTTCAAAGGCCATTGTGTGACATGAAAATCTTCCAATTTCGCTGGCTTTGGGTCAATATTAACCAACCAATAATAGGGAAAACAATGGTTGATGATAGGGGAACCAGGGTACAGGGTTTTGACCCACTGCCAGCTCTCTTACAACGCATGCATGCTCTGAAACAAGAACATTTTCTGCTGACCAAATATTGATTATTTAGGACGTTCGGATGCAGTAAAGGCTAGTCATCATGACTGTTGCAGGCGGCCAACTGCCATCAGGCTACGCTTTCACGCATGAAAACATATAATTATGCAAATTTCGTGATAACAACCGGTCTTGATGGCCCACCCGTGTGCATCCATTAGTTTCTCAGTTCCTGGGGAACAAACCTTTGTCCCTCTGTGGGCATTGCGAGTGCCATCACCGACCATCACCAAGCAGGGTCCTCATTGGCTGCTTCGAGGACCTCTTGCCTCAGTCGCCAGGCATGACCCCGTGCATATTTTTCACATGGTTCGGGTTTTAGTGTCGGAAAATTGTGTGTAACATCATGCCGCCCACTCGTTCCACCACCTGCTCCTCCTGCTGCTGTCAATTTTCCTTCGAAACATGTTTCTGAGTCAATTTTCCTTGGTGTTGGACGATGGCATGAGTGCCAATCTTGCGGTTTGATGCAATCAACTTAGTGCAACCTACGAAACTAAAATGTCACAAACATTCACAAAGAATCTTGGGTTGAAACTGTACAAGCCCATGTCCCTGCCGCCGCAGCACACGCTGGGTTGGGTCGCAAAGCGCCGTGCTCCCAGGCATCGCCGCGCCCCCAAAGACCGGCGCATCGCGGCGCCGCTGCGACGCAAAGCAGCGAGGCGCCACATGGCACATGCGCTGTGAACAGGTCCGGAGTAAAAAATTAATTGGTCGGTTTTCCTTCGCTGAATTTATCAAGAAACAACCTGTCAATTAGCATGTTTTGATCCAATCAAGGCCTGAGTTCACATACATTTCGCGACTGTGGGAAAACTCAATGCTTATGTTCAAGGATGACCACGCCCAAACAAACGAATTGCCGCACATACTCTTCAGCCTGTTTGAAAAAATGATTCCTTCTGTTGGGTCACGTTTCAGCATGATCATTGTGCATCAATGAAATCAAAAAATATCAACAAACAATGGCATGATCTGAGCAAAAACTTGCGACGAACTTGATCACGCACAAACCTGCAACAAAAATTGATCGCATTCCTTACACATCCGTACACCCGGGATTTGTCAACCATCCCTGGTGCCAATGCCGCTATTGGATGCTATGGGGAGATCACTACTTGTGGGTCTACAGCAAAACTTGTGTTGCCTGCCGCAAACATGAAATATCTGTCGTATACACCCCCTGCTGGCCCCCTGTAGGCCCCTTGTCACGATTGCAGCGATTTCGGCAATGGATTTTCGTAAACAATATTTGTCACATTGTTGTCCGGGCATGTCTGGGTTTATCATGTCGGTGTCCGATGTGAATTCATCACACATTGATTCGCAGCGCCTATCAAAAACCACAACGAACAACATTGGGAACACATGTGCGCTTACTTTGTTTTGAACAATCATGTGCCGTGATTTGCGCTGCCCCTGGTTGTGATGGCTGGTGCGCGAAGTGGTGCCACAGCTGGCCTGTACGGGTCGGCCTTGCCGAATTCATGTGAGGAGGGCGCCGCCACGTTCAATCAAAACATATCACAACATATCAAAACCAAATTTTTGATCGAAAAACAGTTGGTTGGCAAAAATTACAACTACCATCCATGACCTAGTCCGCCCATATGATCACAAAAAAAAACTGTTTTTTTGAGACAAGATGTTATTTGTTTTTCGGATTTGTTCCTTTTTTATTTTTTTGATCGAAACGGGCCTCCAGCACAACGTGATGACATACTCGCCCATGAAACCATGTTCACTGGCTTTACAGTGTTGCGTTTCAAATTTTGTGACTGAAATTCCTGGAGTTGTAACGGAAACTCCCGGAATTGTGAGGGAAATTCCCGGGATTGATGGGATTGTGACGGAATTTCCCGGAATTGTAAAGGGAATTCCCGGGAACCAGATTTGCAAAATGTTGTCGCGCGATTGTATTTTCTTCCCTGGGAAATTCCACCAAATCATCAGCGTTTTTTTCTGATGTGTTTTTTTTGGTTTTGATACCAAAAGAACAAGGAGTACTCCCTTGTTACCAAAAAAACATTTGGTTGAACTTAATGCATTTGCAGTCGGTTTGCCTGAACCGCAGCTGAAACAACAACAGCCACAACAACAACAACAACAACAACAACAACAACAACAACAACAACAAAAACAACAAAAAAAACAACAAAAACAACGACAGGCATCAACAACAACAAAAACAACGAAAGGCATCAAAAACAATGCCACAAACATTGGCAATGCTAAACACCCAACCCGCAATAAATGTTATGGCGACATATGCCCTGGAACGTTGCGGAACAACGCGCATAAAATATAGAAACACCCTTTGAAAAAAAACATGCAATACTACAGACTAGGACCAATACTCACAAAGGGCATTGCCATGCATTGTCCCTCCAAAACGGACCGGTGCCTGGGAACTTAACCGGTTGGCCAAGCTTTGCCAACGGGAAAACAAATGAATCATCCAAAAAACAATGTTTCTGCCACAATCTGCGGCCAGCGGACTCGCCCGGAGTTGATGTTGTATTTTGATTGTTGGATTTGCTGCTGTTCATTCACGAAGCAATGACGCGAAATGCGGCCATTGCACCAAGCAAATTGCAATTGCTTGATCAGCATGTGTGGCAAGCAGAGGGCATCCTCGGGGTCCAGTTGCGGACGATGTATTGGGTCCGGGGACCTCCTCCGGGGAGCAGCCAGAACCAAGCGATTTGACCAAGGCGAAGAATCGTGGCGCTGGGAAATGCTGCCGAAATGTGTTTGCATTAACTCAGCATGCTGGCCGAGGGCCAGTAAACCTTGTTTTTTTTTGTAGGGGAAGCGGACAGGTTTTCCCATTCACACGGGCTCCTTAGCTTGGAGGTCCTGGCCACCATCGCGGGGCACGTCGCTGGAATTCCAAATTTGCGTTTAGTGAGAGGCTGGCACCCCCCCTCTAGGACAAACTCAGTCCCGAGGCGCAGTCCCGCTGAGAGCGCGAGGTGGGCTGCCGGCACCAGCGCAGGTGGACCCTGCTCGACGAAACCGTGTCGCAAATCATGCGCGGCCATGTTCTCCTGGCCCTGCCTAGGGTGGTCTGCTACCCAATAAATATTTTTTTGATCCTTCAAAAAAAAAACTTTTATTTGGAAGGCCAGTCGCCTCGCCGAAGTTGACTGTCAACACTAAAAGCCCCCCCTTATTATGCGCCAACATGATGAGGTCATTTGCTGGAGCAATCCCCTGCATCATGCGCCCACGCTCTTC
>VSDK01019664.1:0-17604 GCA_009767595.1 Symbiodinium kawagutii | reverse complement strand
CCATTTGTCGCGAACACCCCATCAACACTATCGGTACCAAGAACGCGCCTCACAGACTGAGACCAGGTTTTCTTCGTCAACATTTCTTTTCCTGACAAATCTCCACACGAAGCAAATAAGACCGATGCCAACTCAGCAGGCGCCAGCTCCGCACGAACGCCCCGGCCACCAACATTTTCCAGCAACCCTAAGCGGTCGTCACTGGAAAGGCCGCCCTGACCTTCAAGCATTTGTCCGACAAATCACCGGGCAGAATGAATTTTTGGCTGCGTCTCATCCAAGCTTTCCAACACTACCTATGCAAGCACCAAAAAAATTGTAGGACCCCAAGTAAAAGACTGTATTTTCCCGAAGTTAGGGGAAAAACTGCATTTTCCCGGTTAACCCGTATTTCCATCCATACTTTGAGGGTCCTAGATGGTGTTTGGCTACTATAGTCCTATATCTTAAGCTGCCTGGAGTCAGTCCCCATTGTCTTGCCACCCCAGACTTTAGTCAGTGATTGCGCCACGGCGCCATGGATTATTTGAAGGCCATGCTGGACGATCATCCAGCCTTGGAATTTACACATGTGGGCTAGGTATACAACTAGCCTGCTATCCCGGGCTTGCCTAGGTTCTTTAGCTCCTCGCCCCTGTTCATCAACGACTGCACATCCTTTTCAGACACACAGGTGCCAGATTGCAATCTCCCGCTCTACCTGGAACTTTGTTCCAAATGACTTTTGGAAATAGCCTCTAACCCTGAGAAATCACAGGATCTCCACCTAATGAACTAGGTATAAACCTATGAATGAGAAATCTTCAACTCTGCGGGACTGTGGTTGATAGTGTTTACTGAGGTTAATCAATGAACTGGGCCAAGGAGGCTTCCAAGCCTTTCCAACAGGCACAGGCATCCGCTGGATCTTACGGGGCTTGCACAACTGGAACTGCTGGCACGATGATGTTCAGCGAGGAGGTGCCACGCAGCGGACTGGAGATGTCTTTTTGCCCACAGGTCCAGTGTGTACATGTCTGATATCATCATATTTGCACATACCACATAGAATACATACACCTCCATATTTGCACATGTGAGTGAGCAGTGGGTTCCAAACTCTTGTCCTGTAACTCTGCAAATGGCCAATTTATTTGTGTTGGGATTCCAACAATCTTGAAGCAACAACTTCGTTTTCATCCACAAATGCACTGGATTGTTTGAACCATTTATGGTGGTTTTCCAACGAAACTGTGATCTGACGCTGGACTGCTTCGCCTGGAAGTCTTGAACGGCAACCCATTGACGGCTCCACTAAGATGGACCATTGTTCTCCCAGCTGAGGCACCAAACTACCAAGGTTGTTCCAACCAGGAGGATCTCTTAAAAAATCTAGAAACATCCACAAAAAAAACCATGAAGCTAGTGAAAGACCATCATTTTGTGGTGTTTGCCCAAGAATAATCGTGTGAACTGCAGACTGAACCTGCTCAATCTGCTCATCATCTATTTACGAAAGAGCTGGCATTCGACCCGTTTCACTTCTTGCGGTGGCTTGCACGGGCGCCGCATCGCCAGACTTCGAGAGGACGTCCAAAAGGCAATGCGCTTCAGCCCTTCATATTGCACCTGACTCCAGGCGCACAAAGACCTACCAGTGTGCAACAAGTGAAACTTGCCAATTGTTTGGCAAGACTACCCCTTTCCCCTGCTAAGACTGCTACAATTGGCAAAAGGCAGAATGTTCTACCATGAACTGTGAATTTAACAACTTGGTTGCAAACCTTCACTGGAAAAGAAAGGCGCTACGTTTCGGATTGCTGGCATTCAAATACATAGAGCGGCAAATTTTTCACTAGCGTAAGACCACCCGGAAACATCATTAGCGGGAATCAGTGACAACATGTTTTACTATTCTTTCAGCTTTGCATGACAAGGTATCCAATGATTTCCAAAAAATGTCTCCGCCTCCAGAGTTACCAGAGCTTTATGATCTCTCACCAACTGACAACCAAGTGGACCACTCTCAGTGGTCACCTTTGCGCGGCCCAAGTGACACGGAGGCGCTCCGCCAATTGATCCGCTGTGGCCGCGGCACTGCTGCTCTCGCGTTGTGCCTCGCTCGAAGGCAAGTGTTAGAAATTTACTCCTGGACTTCCCAATGGCACTCTGAGACTATCTATCTGTGTATATGCCAAAATCAAAACCGACCTGGGAAAGCCAACCAATCACTGGTCGCTAAAGCAAAGGTTTCCAAGGACAGTTTCCTTTTCAACCCAATGGAAGAAACAATTATCAACCATCATGAGCTGTTACATGAGGCATCATTTTGACCAATACCATTGTACATCGACTTTTCAGCAAGAACCCCTTTAAACATGTTTGATACGTACAAATGGTCATTCATAACCCCCTGTAGAACCATGGTTGATAACCACTGGTGATGAACTATGGTTAACCATTGGTATTGCAACCCCTCTGAAAAATTACTTACACATCCATGGTTGGTGAACATTCATTCCTATATGCAAATATAGCCATGGTTGTTGAAACCTTGAAATTGGCTGCGAGCCATTTATGTTCGCACCATGTTTGGTTGGTCATATCGCTGTATGCCATGCTTGTTGTGTCCCGCCATGGTTGATTCATACATTCAATATTGTTAAACCTTCAACATCTTGATCGACAACTATGTGTTATGAATTCTAATTATTAACCATTGGTATGAAAAATGGTGATCCTTACAACAACCAATGATTGTAGTATTGATACAGTAACCACTAATTTTTTGTTCGGTATATTCCTTTTACCATTTTTTCTGAATCATTCATTGCTTGGTATACAATCGATCATGTCTTGAAGTGTTGGATCGACTGTTTGGGTGATTCTTGCTGTCTTCTTGGAGGTTAGCACCGCAAGCGGTTGTCTGTTGACATGAAGCCGGGGTTGGGTCCACGGCTATCACCCTGCTTGTTCAAAACCATGGGAAATAGCTATTGGGCAACAGCCCCTCTGGCAGTCCTCCGGCACGAGGAAGAACGCCAGTATGTTGTCGGCATCTCCTGCGCGCAGAGCGCAAGTTGCAACTGACACTATTTTCCGGCTACGGGTTCTACCAGAAGGAAAGAGCATTCAGGTCAGACTTTAAATGAGCCACCGTCATCTTCGAAAATTCCTTGTGAGTGATGACGTACAACAAATTCAAGATCGCGTGCTGCAGACAGCGCAACTGCCACTTGCTGTTTTGCTAGGCCAGCTTCGTCACCCCTGTTGCTGAAGCCAGGCACGGCATACCCCATTGATCATGCCTTCAGGATAAAAAGCTGACGGCGCTGTCAATTTCCCCTGAATAACATCGTGGAACACCTTTCGCCGGTGCTCTACACTACATGTTTTCTCCACCTGGCACAAGGTTTGATCCGATGTCACCAACTTCCAACTTTTCTTTAAAAGATTGTTGGTCTCAGGATTTCTCATTCCATACCTACAGCCATCTACTTTCACAAAAAAGAGCGGTACACCTTTTCTGGCGCACCACCTGCGAAACCTACACATGACCTTCAAACGCCAAGCTCGACAAGTCAGAGGCCATTCCCACACAAAATCACCATGGCAACGAACAACCTCCTTGGTAACTTTCAAGCAGTGGCGAATGATTCTCCTGGCTTCCTTCCGCTGGAATTTCAGTTTCGCATTGACTTTCTAGTTTTCTTTCGAAGGTTCTGCATAATGGTGTATGCTGTACATGGAGTACTCACCCAACATCGTGCTGGCTTCCGCTTCCTAACCGCAGCTACAGCTCCGTCACTATCTCCAGGTAAAGTGAAATCATAGCCAGTTTCCAACGTCAGGCGCTCCGCTGCCTGACCGTGTCTCTGCCAGGCACAGGTCAGACCTCAATGGAGCAAATGTCTGGTCATGTTCTTGCAATGTAAAACTGCTAACGTACCTCTGGGTGTCCTTCGATTTCACATTTAGTACATACTCTATAGTTAAACCTGAAATCCTCCACAAACAATACGGGCAGCTTGTAGATGGAAATGCCTACAAAATCTCAATAGCAATGCTGGGCAGGGATGAGGCCGCGCTTTGAATTTATTTTGGCACCAAACCGCTTCCGTATAGCAGGTACGATTGCAAACAGTCTGAGCCCAGGAGACTTGGGCTCAGACATTGCTACCAATTTCCCTGGCACATTGCATGTATGTATGTATGTATGTATGTATGTATGTAGGTAGGTAGGTATGTATGTATGTATGTATGTATGTATGTATGTATGTCTGTATGTAATGTTTCAATGTAAAGAAATGTTTTATAATGAAATATTTAGTAACCAAATGTAATGTAATGTCATGTCACGTAATGTATGTATGCATGAATGTATGCATGAATGTATGCATGAATGTATGCATGCATGTATGTATCTATGCATGTATGTATGTATGTATGTATGTATGTATGTATGTATGTATGTATGTATGTATGGATGGATGGATGTAATGTAATGTATTGTAATGTAATGCCATGTCTTACAAGGTAATGTCATGTCATGTAATGTCATGTATGTATGTATGTATGTATGTATGGATGTATGGGTGTAATGTATGTGTGTGTATGCATGTATGTATGTATGTATGTATGTATGTATGTATGTATGTATGTATGTATGTATGTATGTATGCACGCATGCATGTATGTATTTATGTACGTATGTGTGTATGGGTGGATGGATGTATGGTGATGTAAGGTAATGTACTGTAATGTAAGGTAATGTAGCACAATGTAATGTAATGTAATGTAATGTAATGTAATGTAATGTAATGTAATGTAATGTAATGTAATGTAGTGACATGCATTGTAATGTCATGTAACGTGATGTAATGTATTGTAATGCAATGTAATGTATGTATGTATGTATGTATGTATGTATGTATGTATGTATGTATGTATGTATGTATGTATGTATAGGGTATGTATATATGTGTATGTGTGTGTGCGGGTGTGTTCTTGCATCTGAATGCAATGGAAAATTGTTCAGGTGTCTTGTTCAACTTCTGTAGTCAAGGATGATTTTCAGGGCAGCGGTCCAGCTCTAAATCAAAGACTAAGGAACAGGATATTCAAACATCAAATGGCAGAACTTCCATCAAGCAGACATCTCGTAAACTTACAAGATTGTGAGAGCCCAGAAAGAGTTCTTCAAAAATCTTCAAATCATGTCTGAATCACTCAGGTTGTCAGGCCAGGCCACCTCGCTGTTCAGTGAACTACACGGGCCTTTCAATTAATCAACGGTTCATACCCCACAGCTCAGACGCCGTGTGCCCGATAACAATAAGAGTATGTCCATAGCAATATGTCGTCGCGCTGCTACTTCTCCCTTCATTAGTATCCCAGGATCCCTTTCTGGAACCTTCCTCATGTCACGCTTCAGATACAAGCAGAGGACAATGGCCGTGTACAGTGCGTAGCCAAATGTTTCGAAATGTGTATGGTCAAAACATCTTGTCAATATTTGTTCCATCGTACGTACTTATGAAGGAAATGGTAGTCGTCCAATACCCATATAGGAATTGGGGCGTGAAGGCGCAGTTCTGGTTGGAATGCGCCGGTCAATTGAAAAGGATCGGGCATGACATGATCACCTGGTTCCAATGATAAAGCACAATTAAAAACCCTCATCAATGTTTTGATGGTTAATGAACCACAAACATCTATTAAACAAAGAAAGGTTCACCACCATTAAGGAATCCCAACGGCCAATCCTGGCCGACTTAGACCCCACTGTCCCACGAATCTCCCACAGTCCCACAATGGCATCACCTTGGTGGCCTCCCAGGTTGCTGCCAATGTCACAGCGCCGCGCCAAATTGTCTTCTTACGGAAAAAATCCAAAACCAACCGTAGCGCCCACCTCAAACACCCATCATCAAAAAACTTCAAACATGGGTCCTTGCCATGGTTTCAGCACTGCTATTTTGCACGGATAGCTATCATCAGCGTGAACGCTCATGAAAGTCATTTTGTTAGCATGAAAAAGCCACCAACCATGTTCATATCATCATATGGGAACAACCACCATGAACAATTCAAAAGCATTCCTAAGTGGAAGAAACAGTTGTGGTACGCAAACATTAAGAACCATGATTATGGTTGATTAACAATGAACCCAGCTTAGTGACCTATGTTAACATCTTACTATCATCTGTTTTCCGCAAGAAATCTTGTTCAAACCCAGTACAATGGCCTCAGCATTGATATGTTTGGGAGGTCCAGGCCTAGAATGATCCTATATTTTGTGTTTATCCTTGATGTGAAACACATGATCGGGATAGTTAGTTGCGCAGAAGTCGCCCCACAAAAGCTTCAGACAAAAGCGCAGTCAACAAGCTGTTTTGAAATGCCATGGTGGGGATCACTCGAAGTAGCATAATTTGATTAGCCATGGATGGGTTGGAGGCCAAGCCACACCCAGTATACCGCAGTCCACAGTAGGCTTCTGGACCAAGGACACATTGCCACAGCCCATGCTTCTGGACAAGCTCCTGCGCCAGTTTCATTATGCTGTTGTACTCCTTGAAACCTAGGACGGGACGAGTCAAAGACCGAATGACCCACACACAAGCAGCAGAGAATGCTCTCTCACCATGGGCAACCTTAAGCACTGATTGATAGATAACACTGATGGGTTGCGGTGGGATCGTTCTCACTGAACTGGACCGCGTGATGACTTTTGGGCATATCTGTGGTCGATGACACCAGGTCAACAATGATTGGGCAGCTGGTCGAATTTGATATCCAAGACACGCTGCTTTTGGAACTGTGCCATGACCCCATTGATGAGGTCTCTCAAGAACGGCGAGTTCCTGGGCGATGGAAGCAATTTGACAGCTGTAAAAACCAGAAAGAAATTGCTTTTGGACATCGCTGAAATCAGCAAGTTGCCACTCTGCATTCTGATTTTTGAAAACCATCAAAGCAAAGAAAAAGAGAGAGAGAGAGAGAGAGCACATGGTTCTGAACATGGCTGAGCGCACACATATGATGTCAGCATTCTGACGTGCATGATCTTGCACGGGCGCCAAACATGCATGTTTCCATTTATCTTGCGCCCAGCTGCCCCGGAGCGAAGAAAGGAGTTGCGAAATGCGCTCGATCTCCAGGGTGCGCGTAGAACTCGCACATCCACTTTCGGTGCTCGGCCACGGCACCTCTTCGCGTCGAGTTTGGACGGGCTTGGAGGGACGAGAAGATGTGCAGCAGCTCTCCCGCCGGCGGCGGTGGCCGAAAGTGCAGCACATCACAGTCAAGGAACCATGATCCTCCTTCTCGTTGCATCATCAGCAACCGGACCAGGTCCTTGGCCACCAACTCTGGGCCGACGCTGAACAATCACAGAACTCAGCTGCACCCCCCCAGTTGCAACCCAAGCATCTGCTAAGTGGGCCACCGGATGGCCCTCGCTCAGCAACCTTGTGAAACTCGCTTTGTCCAGAAACTCGGCGGCATTCTGCACAGTCACCCCGGCAGGCACTTCCAAGGTGCAGTCATATGTAGCCAGGGTCACCTAGCGCAAACAAACTCATGGTTTAATCCAAAGCTGCCTCTCCAATGATTCTATTGCATTTCTATGGCATCCCCAGTGGATTGCTATTGGCTTAGTATTGGGCTCGCGCTGGATCCCTATTGGATTCTTATGGGATTCCTATTGGCCTCATGTTGGATTCCTATTGTATCCCCATTGGATTCCAATTGGATTCCTTTTGATTTCCTGTCGGCTTCTTAGTGGATGCCTCTTGGACTCCTTCCTCCTGTTGGGTTCATACTGGATCCTATTGGAATCCAATGGGTTTCTATCGGCTCCCTGTTGGATTCCTATTGGATGACTATTGGATTCCCATCGGGTTGCTATTGCGTCCCCATTGGATCCCCATTGGATTCTCAATGGTTCCCATTGAATTATTGGATTCCCATTGGGTCCTTATTGGATTCCTATTGGGGTCCAGTGAAATGGCTATTAGATGCCTATTGGATTCCCATTGGATGTCTATTAGATTCCTGTTGGATACCCAGCTATATGTTTCCTATTAAATTTCCATTGGGTTCCTCCTATTGGCTTCGTATTGGATGTCTATCAGATTTCCATTGGATTGCTGTTGGATTCCCATACGTTCCTTATTGGATTGCTATTGGATTCCTATTGGGTTCCCATTGGATGTCTATTAGGTTCACATTGGATCCGCTCCCTATTAGGTTCCTGTTAAATTATCATTGGGTTCCTATTGAATTCTGGTACGATTCGTATTGGACATCGATGAAAATTCCTATTGGATTCTTTCTGATCGGGTTCCGATTGGATGCCTATTGGACTGGGTTTGGTTTTGCGCTGCATGGACATGATCTCGGGCCCCTGCCTTCATCCCCACGTCACATGCAGACGACAAGCCCGCAAAGCACGCGGTGCCCAGGGGTCCACCGTGCCAGAATGCCTTGGCCTGGAACTGCGCTGACGGCGCCAGCGCTTGACCAGCCTGGTGCGCGAGTGTTCGCACACGGCCCTCCTCGTGCTGTTCGAATCTGGCGATCACGCCTGGTTGGAAGAAATCTCCGAGGTTGGAACTGTGGTGACATGTGCTAAAAAAAAGCCAGGGAGCCACGCCTGATCTACATACCTTTTCCACACGGAAACTGGGCGGCCCAGAAACAAACCATGATCACCGATGTTTTCGTTTCTTGTTGTCATCTTTGCCGTAGCATTTTTCCATGCTCTTTTGAAGCACCGAAAATTTGGCCTTCGCCTCACCCAGGTTTTATGTTGATAGTAGGTGTTGATGCCGGATGAAGCTGCCAAACACCATTTGCCATGATATTTTCAAAAAAGCATTACTCGCATTTCTCTTCTCCATGGTTTTTGCTCATGTAAATGGTCGATGGTCATCGGTAGTGGTTCGCACTGCCTGCGATGCCTAAAAACCCCTACAAACTAGTACCCCCACAAGCTGGTCGCCATTCCGAAGTTGGTGAAAACAAATATGCTCATTAATCATTTGACAAGACGAACCAGTTGTTTGGCACCGGTTCTTATTCTGGACGGTTGACTCGGGTCGGCCGTCATTAGCCACCAGTTTGTTCCAACTAACAGCCAGACATGATAAGATTCTCAGCCCTAGTGTTCCTAGGCCGCATTCATAGGCAACGTGCGGGATAATATTTCATCCCAGAGATGCACGCTGGCTCAACTCACAAACGGTAGCTTTTCTTTCGAAATGGTGCTCGGAAAAAACGTTTGCAAGTATGTTTCCCATCAACCCGCGACTTAGCGATGTTGAAGAATACGGGCGAACCATGGTCAATTTATAACAGCGAATGAGGACTGGTGCATGAAAATAACAACAGTAGCTCAACACCCTTTATTGGTCATTAACAATCCTTGGGAACTTAATGCAGAAATCCAAGCTGTCCTAGAATCCTTCATTCTCTGATGTGACAGCCCTTGGCTTCCTGGTGTCCGGCCAAGCAACGTTTCATCTCGTCATTGCTCAACGAGTATTGCGTCTCATCCCCATCCACACGAAATCGACCGGCAACGCCTTTGGATGCGCCAGGCATTCGGAACCGGGTTCAGCCACATAATAATAAATGACTAGAAAAAAGCATTGATGATTCCCGAGGTGTCTTGTCAGCGAAAAAACCAAACTCTCGTTCAACCGGTTACTCCCTACAATCCAGAACATATATGCTATAGTGCTGGCGCGTAAAAGACATTCCACTGCCCCAAACATGAATCAAATCCCAAGCACGAACTCCGCCAAACGTTTTCGCAAGGCAATCTGCTGGCCCTTTCCCATGGCTTTCGCAGAGCAGTCTGTGTCTTGTTCTTTTGGAGTGGTGGTGGTGGTGGTGGTGGTGGTAGCGGTGAAAGTGGTCATAGCAGTGGTGGTTATAAATGGTGGTGGTGGTGGTGGTGGTGGCGGTGATGTCGGTGGTCTGCAATGCCGACAAATGCCACAGGCTGCAAAAATCTGAGCAACAGTCACTCCCTCATTTGATCATCTCGAGCCACTACACCGTGCAAGAAAGCACAAAAGCAACCCATCCGGCATCACTGCCCGCCAGCATGTCAAGAAAAGAAACATTCCTTTCAGAAAACGATTCCGCGAACTCGTTAGCACTCAGCTGTTCTAATCCAATCGATCGTTGAACCCCTCTCATTCCACGTTGAACCCCTCTCGTTCCACTGGTTAATCACCGCCATCCGGTTTCACCATTCCTTCTAGCTCCTTAGCTCCTCCATTAAAGGGGGCTAGTCACTCACAGCAAGGCCTCGACCAACAAAGGCAAACAAACCGGGCCCCAGATGGAACATGCAACTGTCTGTGGACAATGGCTGCAAAATTTGGCCCCAAAGATGCAACCAGCCCAAATTGGTTCTGGCCTGGGTTTTCTCCTTCAGAACCTCCAGGACCCCGTTGCTGCCAGCGAATTGCTTCAAGCTCTCCGCAATCTGTCGGCTCTTCTCTAAGGCGGTTTTTCGCCCTTCCGTGGGAGAAAGGTGCACAAGCACCTGCTTCACGCTGAAATCCTTCAGAACGACCTTCCCTTTGACCAACTCGTAGCGACCGCGGGCGTCCTGCCCGCAGCAGAAACACAAAGGAGGAAAATCGGGCAAACGGTCCATCGACGCAACCTGCCCCAAACAGTTATACAGCTGCGCAGTACCGGGTCTGCATCAAGTTACGGGGAGATAACCTTGTCTAAGGACCTTGGCTTGGGAGCCTCCCGCAACAGCTCAGTCAAAACCCGCTCCTGGGCAAGTCCGATCGATCGGATTCCGGGTGAACGCAGCAGCTCTCGATTCTGCTCAAAGAGAACCTCTGACGCAGCGTGCATGATCTTCATGTGCGTGACGCCAGTGCTGCGCGAGAGCGGACATAGGTGTGGGACGTCTTTTGCGGCCTGCATGGCTTTTTCTTCGCATGCACGCCTCTGCGCGGATGTAGGACAGTGGCATGTCTGGAAACTGATCAACACCTGGTATGCAGTCACTGGGGAGTCGCCTGGGGCGTCGCCTGAACCGGCGCCATCCTGAGCAACTTCACCGCCGGCATGAAGCGACAGATGGTACTGCAGGGCTTTCTGGTGGTACTTCGAAAGGCCGCCGGCTTTCGAAAGGCCGCCGTGCCGCAACAGATCTTCTACCCCAAGGCCTTTGTGCTTCAAGATGTGGCTCTTGGTCTTCTCAGGAAACGCTTCGGAGTAGGCAAGGCACAGGGTGCAGCTCAAGGCAAACTCGCCTGGTTTGCTTGGATCTGCTGGCGCCTCTACAAGCCAAGACCGGGCTGTTCCAGAACCATCTGTCCACACGCAACGCTTGCACCATGTTCCCGGTGCTTCAGCCATCTGCATCGGAGACAGCCTTTCACAGCTTCTTTCTCCTCAGCGGAAGGAGTCCGCCCAAGCAGAAACTACCACTCGGGTCGTCAACACGATCTTACATTGCTCCACCTTCCAACTAGGATCCACCTTCCGATCAAGATCCACCTTCCAAACATGACCACCCTTCCAATCACAATCCCCCTTCAAATTCATTCTTGTGAGCCCAACTCGGATGCCCAATCCACAAAACAGCCGGGGCGCACTTCCGAAGCGCTTCACGCGCTCTTTCTGGCGCCGCTCATGCGTCTGCTGCGGCTGCTGCAGCTGCTGCAAATCCACCATGAGGCCGACCCGCGCACAAGGTTTACTGCAGTTGCATGGTACAATATTCCGTGACTGCTTTCTACAAATATAGATATAGATTACACACATGTCCCTACTAATAATATAGATATTGCACTGTCCCATTCGTTCACATCGATTCTGTCCACCTCCAGTCACTTGGGGATTTTCCTGATGCCTCTTTTCCACATGATATCCCTTTACTGCCACCCATCCCTGATTCCAAACGGCAGCGGAATGGTGCCGGCTGACATAAATGAAAAGGTTCAAAAGTTCATCCTTGGTGAGGTAAGACTTCATAGTACTTGTAAAATATCGATACATTACATATGGATTACCTATATACTAGCTACATCTTACCTATCAACTATTTATGTACTTGCATACTGCTTAAAGACTACCCATTGGCTGCCTTTGTAAACTGCCTCTATGTTACCTACAAGTAGCTGTATACTACCTATGTACTCATGGTTTGAATAATATCTGTAAAATATTCGTATAGTATCTATGTGATACCTAAATAGAACCTAAATATATTGGTTACCCATTTACTACCTACATATTATTTATTTACTGCCAACATATTACCTTTAAGGCAGCTATAAAGACTTACTTACTATTTATGTACCTAAATGCTGCCACTGGTACCTATCTGCTATCTATACACTACCTAAATGCTACTTATCAACTGCCTAAATAATATTTATCATTATCTTATGTTCTATCTATATAGAACCTCATCGTATACAATCTAAGGATCCCAAACACAAGTTTGCCATATACAGCAACAATGTCAACAAACGTATTTTTAAAAATGTCCAGCAAAACACATTAAAATTACCAGTGTGTGGGCAATATTATCAATACTGAAGAGTTAGAATTTCAAATACGATAGACGCTTCAGTACGTAACATCGTGCAGCTCGAAACAAATGTATAAACCATGAAATAAGATTGGAGAAAATACCCGGGAAAAATATTCCGGCATATTTCCCTAACCCTAACCCCGAGTGGAAATAAACATTTTGGAAATTGGAAAGCAAATAAATAATGACTATGGTGGCACAAGAGGGAAGGGAGGAGCCCTTCTTTAGTCAAGGTATTGGGAGACCACTTTGGGGGGGGGCGGAAAAAAAAACTTGTCAGTGTTCAAATTTTTTTTTCTTTTTCTTTTTCCGCTCCCCCCCCGCAAAGAGGTCTGCCAGTCCACCCCTCTCTCCAAATGTGAGCTGAATCTGTCACCTAGTCACCTGGTCACCTGTCGTGAATGTTTATGAGGCTCCTGTATTGCCGGTGTTGCCTGTGTTAAAAAATCTTTAAGTAAAGAATAAAAACGAAAAAAAATATTATCCTGCAATCTTAGCAACACATGAAAACACACACCCGTATAGCGTCCCTTTCTGGATTAATTGGGGGTTTGTGGCATATCATTTGCTCTCCGAAGCACTTTTTGGTCCCTAAGTAAATAATCAAAACGAAAAACATATTATCCTGCAATCTTAGCAAAACAGGAAAACACACACCCGTATAGCGTCATTTTCTGAAATATTACTACTACAGTAAACATTTTTAGGGTACCCTATTTTGAGAAACACCTATGTCTCGGGGAAAGGATTATTGTTGCTGAATGACCATGATTGACTCTCTAAACAAACCTGGACAAAAAGATCGATGAATAACCTTTATGACTGGTTACGGCTGCTTGCCATGAACTGGCGTTTCCTGGCTTATCCTCCATATATACCAGTTACCCCATGTAGATCATTGCTGTCCGCGTAAGAACCATGTCACCAGTCTAGGCTAGATGTTTAACCGTGCGCTGTATGTTCCTGTGGTTATTGTTGCTGATGTTGCTTAAACATCAATAAACCACCAACCAACAACCGAAACATTTACAGAAACAAATCGGAGCGCTGTTATCATATCCCCAAACACGTTTTGCAGGGCATGATACATCATTTCCAGGGCGAATCACCATCTGTTCCCACAACAAACCATCTGAATCCGGTGGATGATGGGGTGCCGCTCCGTTCCGCTGCAGCGGAGCTCCACCTGTCCGATCAGTGTGGGATCTTCGCGAGCTTTCTGCAGGTACCACGAGCGCACGGGGATCTGGCACCGGGTTGGGGAGGCCACCAGGGATGGGGACCAGTGGTGGGGAGTCATGGGTGATGAAACGACTGTCAACCAGCAACCAGTGTCAAGATTTACCAACAGTGATGATGGTTGAGTGGTGGTTCAGCTGCTGGTCGGTAAAAGATACTGGTGAATTGATGACAAAATGGTGGTTAAGCCATAGTCAAATTATGGTCAGCCAGGGTTGATCATGGTGATGGGCAAACATGAACTGATTGTTAAGCAATGATGGAAAATACTAACAGCCATGAATCATAATGGGGATCCATTGGTTAGATTAGCAATGTCTAGTGGTTAACTGAACCAGCCAATACAATACAGTTGGGATACAACAGGGTCAGAACTCTCCAAGGTAAACCTTGCGGGCACTGATAGCAACCCAAACTCCATCTCGCGGGCTTGTATGCGAGTTCAAGAATCGATCGAGTTCCGAGCATTTGTGTCATCTGATGCTCGATCCTGCTGCGACTGACCCTCAGGCATGGATGTCCTCCATTTGCTTCTTGGCCCGTTTTTCATTGTCTCTGCCTCAGAAACCACAGCAAGTGTCCTCGCCGTGGAGATCGTGAGCCGTTTTCAACAGTCGACGCCTTTTCTGCTCTTGCATTTTCACCGTTTCATTCATTTCTTTCAGCTGCTGCTTTAGCTGTTGCTTTCGGGCCTTCATTATGTCGATGTCTTCAACTGGAATCTCTGGTTTTCGTATTTGCACCACAAGTTCGCCTTCACGGCACTACTGGGTTTGATGCCAAGCTTTCTTTCAGAACCTTGAAAACTCCAGAATCGCAGACTATATTCTAGACTCCCAGTGATGCGAATCGCCACAAGGTTGGCTGGTTGGTTAATTCGCTGGTTCGTTGCTTGCTTGGCTTGTCGGCTGGTTGGCTGGCTGTCGGCAGATAAACTATCAAACATGGGTATATCCACAGAGGTTCCGGGTAAAACATGCGCTGTTTGGTTGGTCTCAGTGGTTGAATCCAAGGATGGAACTGCATGTACGAGTAACAGGTATACGCAACTGATTTGTAACTTCAACTGGTTGATATGGGATTGAAATGCCTACCTGTTCGTTGGTCGATTGCTTGACATAGTTCGAAAAATCGACCATGGCTGAAGAAAACAAGGTAATATGGCCAGTAAGAGCTGTAGTCAAGGACAGAGGACCATCCATTGAAGGTCGTGGATGTCTATGAAATACAAACAAGAAAGCGCTGGTGTGGTCAGACTGATCACTCATGTCAAAAGTCATAGTGATTATCTAGAACAAACCGACCCGCCAGCAGGAGAACCGACTTGGACGGACTTGGATGATGTTTGGGACAGTGGTCTCCCTCCATTTTGGGGTACTGCTCCGTGACATGAGCTACCTCCAACTGCTACATTGCTCCACCAAGGATTCCTTACGGTTGATCACGGATGCTGCTTGGCATACGCTCATTGCTGTTGTTCGCTCGTCAACGAAGCAACATAGTCTTGCTAACAATCATGATTAGCACATATATCATACGAACAATCCTGCTACATGAATATCAAACAATATCTATATACAAAGATAAAATATGGATGAATCAAGACGTATGTAAATATATATATGCTTGTAAATATGGCTATGGACATAAACAAACTGAATGGAATGCTCATAATGTAAACCAAAGATAAATTCATGAGTTTGTAAACATAAGTAAAGATCAATATATTCATGATTTTTTCTGAACATAAACAAATAGATCTTTATTCATTTCTGGGAATGCTCATGAAAACTCATGAATCTTCGTGCTACCCGTTGCGAACATCTTCCTGGTCTCCCACACCACACCTCCTCCACAGCGGGACCATTGAGATCCATCTGGAGCTGTGTTGGTTGAAGCATGGATTAGTTGATGGTTAAGTAATGGCCTGTACAAAATGATGATATCAAGATCCATCACTTGATATTTACCATTAGATGGTATCAATGGTAGCATATGTTTTAGTTAAAGCTATGAACCGTTAGATAGCTAAGATGGATGGTTCATTGATGCTTTATAAATGGATTGTCGGGATATCTAATGATTAAATAAGGGTAAGTTGATGATAAATTGATGGCTTATATGGGATATTTAATGGTAATGAATAGTTATAGAGGATATACCGGTTGAGGCTTTTGTTATGGGTGATGAAATTGTAGACAATTATAGTATCACGAATGGTTTGTTCAATTGTAGAGGGTTAAGTGATGCTAATGGTTAAACTAATTGGCTTTTTAATGGGGAAGTGATACTAATGGTTTCCTATTGGTTATGGACTGGTTCACTACGGTAATTGGTTCCCCATTATGATTCTTATCAAATGGTTAATAGATGGTTTACTAATGGTTGATATATGGTTAACCATGATTAATTAATGATTGATGCGTAATAAATGGCTTGTAGCGGATATTCAATGGCTAAAAAATATGGTTATTTAATCATCAACCGATGGTTGATTGATGGCCTGTAGGGGGTATCTAATGGTTAGCTAATGATGAATTGATGGTTGATTGATTGCTCTATGAGTGGTTCTAGAGGGTATACTAATACAAGCTAAAGTGATGGTTGATTGGTTGACCAATGGATGAATGAATGGTCGAATCATGGTTGATTCATGGTGAATCATTGGTTGAATGATGGTTGATTGATAGTTGATTAATGGCTTTTAGAGGGTATTCAATGGTTACACAATGGCTTGTAGAGGATATTTGATGGTTGATTGATGCTCAATGAATAGTTGATCATAGTTTATAGGGTCAATGTTGATAGAATGATGGCTAAATGATGGCTAAATGATGGCTCAGTAATGGTGAATGATCGTCAATTGTGATGGGTAATGATGGCCAATCATGGTTTTTAATGGTCAATATGGGCAAATCATACCGGTTGATGAGAGCTAAGGGTGGGGTGTTCAATGATCATGTTTAAGAAAGGTGATCAATAATGTTTGATTAGTAATGATAGCGGCCGGTCGTGGTTAATTGTGAAAGCTAATTCTAGACAAGTACGGTGAACAGTGACATTAGCTGTCACTGATTCGAGGGAAGCAATCACCAGCAGCAGCGGGGACATGCCAACAACACAGTTTAAGGACAGTGAGTTGCACACTTTTAACAAGAACGTGCAATAGCGATAAATATAGGCTAATCATGCGAGATATGCTGGTTGATGACGATTCATGATGCGGAATGCAAAATCAAGCAGTATCAACCATTCTTCTTGACCACCGTTGAACCACTCAGCATCACAAAGAACCATGAACCGCTGGGACACCACTTCCCAAGGAAAGCTGAAAGATGGATTTCTGAAGGATGGTTGGGATAAGTGCACTAGATAGATGCGACTCAAATGTGTTGGAAACTTCCGAACCATTCAAAAAAACTTCAACATCTTTCCAAACCAGGCCATCAATCATCGCAACCCCTAAGCCACTCTTTTTTGAGCGTCGCTTCTTGCATGGTCCCAAATCATGATATGAAAGCCAATCAGTGCAGAGAATCCTCAAAACAATCCAAAAATGCCAAACACGTTCCAACAAATATGTAACATATGCTCCCAACAAACCATACACATGCTTGATACTGCATTCAGTAAGGACACAACCATTTCGCGAAGCCTGGAAAATGCTGAAAGGACAAAGAGAACATCCTCAAGGCTTTAAACAACCCAGTTTTACATGCTGGAACCTTCACTCCAACCACAGGTGATTCATTGTGACACCACCACCAGCACCACCACCACCACCACCACCACCACCACCACCA
>VSDK01019653.1:181941-203776 GCA_009767595.1 Symbiodinium kawagutii | reverse complement strand
TCCAAAGCGATCCCACCCGGCAAGCATAGACACGAGAAGGGCTTGTAACGGCCCCAAGTTGTCATTATAGTTGCTTGCCCGGCGGGAGCCGTGGCCTTTGCTCGACGTTCGCTGCTGTGTGCACCGCGCCAAAACATAGTCCGAAGTGCATTCACGATCGCAAGCATTCTGACAACAAGTTGTTCACTTGACATTGCATCGCAATCTGCCAATCGCTGAGGTAGAACGTTTCTCCTGTTTCCCTTCGAGCTGCCAACACGGCGGCTTTCAGGGACGGGGGGTGTTTTTGCCTAATGTATCCTGAAAGATAGCGATATATTATGGCTTTACTCTTACCCATCGTTTGGCTCAAGTGAGAAAAAGGTCCTCTGTGATTCTTGTATCTTGTTGGCTGTGGTAACCTGTTAAATAATTCTAAATGGTTGATCAGGGGTTGAAAGGTGGTTAGGAAGTGCTTGTAGAATGATGGATCATGGTTCTATAGTGCCTATCAGTTCAAGTCAATTGATCACTGAAGCGGATTTGACCAGGATTTTGACACTGCTGAATTGATAAGCTAGCGAAACAGAAGCAAATAACAACCCTCCCTTCGAACATTAAGCACTTTTCCGTCACCCT
The DNA here is from genome assembly GCA_009767595.1 of Symbiodinium kawagutii. Taxonomy (NCBI): domain Eukaryota; class Dinophyceae; order Suessiales; family Symbiodiniaceae; genus Symbiodinium; species Symbiodinium kawagutii. The sequence continues at coordinate 203,158 of VSDK01019653.1, read as the reverse complement.
CTATGATGTAAAACGATTCCTTAGGATCAAACCGGCTTTTTGGCGAGGTCTGACAGATTTCGAGGAGAGCTACTGATGAGCAGAGCTACAAAATTGATGGTGCTCTCACTGAACTTGTCAGTTTTGTAATCCTTTCGCACACAAGGGGGTGATGCGTAATTTCATGTGATATGTATTGATGCCCGTGTGATGCACAAGATAGCCTATATGATAGAATTGGGTTGGTTTGTTGGGGGGGCATAGGAAGACTTGCATGAGATTGCATGATATTACTGTTTCTAATGTGATTACTACAATAATTATTGACTATCCACATCTGCAAATCATTTCAACCGTGTTTGTTCACTATTGACCGTCATCTATAGTGATTTCAATGGACATCCCACTACAGCGTTGCCACGATCATCATTCTGTTTGCTCAGGTGTGCGAGAGCGGTGCGCACGGATGCGAAGGCCTGGTAAGCCAGTGAAACAAGTTGCCCTTGCATCGTAAACTAAACAACAATGGTTGAGATTGGTGAATGATGGCAAATGTTTGATATTGCGAGGTTGATATATTTATTTTTCTTTATATATATACATGCATATATATATATAATAAATATGCACCCGTGCGTAATCATGAGAAACGACACCGGTTGATAGAGGATCATGACATTTTTTGGCCGTCAACAAGTGATACCAATAGTTTGAATAGTAAGGTCAACAAGGGACATCACCAAGCAGGGGGCATAGGCAGCCTATGGTCCCCGATGGAAACGCTACTGAGCTGAGGTATTTTCAGGGCTGGTTTGGGGCATCGCATGGTATCACTTGGTATCACCATGTATGGACCTACATTCGTGTCATTTGCTGAATCCTTCGCAACGATGGTTCAAATCTTGGAGCATGGGATGAGCCGCACTTAGGAGCAGCTAGTGATGGTGGTAACCAGCCAACCGACCCTTGACCATTCGCTGTCACCTTCAGACTTGGAACCTGTCCTGGCGCCAGACCCCAGCCGCCGACAAGTGCTGACCATGGCCCCTGCCACACTGGCGGCAGCTGCGGCACCAGCGCTGGCGGTGGTGGGCGGGGACGCGGCAGTGCTGAACAATGGCATGAAGTTCCCCAAGGCTAAACCTCTGCGGCTGGTTCTGATGGTTGATGCTGGGTCAGTTCTAGGGAATAACAATACTCAAGGCATCAACATCCATCAGCCATCATTTGAAATGATGGAAAGCGTCAATGATTCATAGGGGAGTATGAGAGTATATTGTTGCTCATACTGGTAGTTAATGATGGATCATCAAAATGACGTAGATTCCTGATGGTTTGTGATTTTGGTTGATCGAATCATGGTCACAAATTAACCAAAGACCACATTCCTGGCCATTGGGTGGTGACATGGTGACAGTTAATTGTGGTTGATGACGGTTGATCACAGTAAGTAACTATTGGGTTAGTTGATAGCTGATATTAGTAAGCTGAAGCATTATAATGATGCATGGTGGCTACTAGTGGCTACTGATAATTAGCGGTGGTATGTAATCAGATTTTCAGGGAAGACATGTTTAGATGAGAAGTATTCGTTATTTGGATAGTGTATTTAGATATTGGGACCGCATGCCACCCACTTGAGCACCTTTGCATGAATGATACATATATACAGTATATACATTTATATGTGTGTTCATGAGTCAGATAGGCTTTGTGAAATTTCTTCAATCTTTTACCTCCGCTTTGGGTACGAAGTGTTTTTGACGTATAGTTTCATTCAATGAAATGATGTTTGCAGGGGGGGGGGGTGACGTTTGCGTTACAAGGATCATCCTACTGGTCTTGTTACTGTCAGTGTGTGTGTGTGTGTCAAGAAGAAGCACCGATTCCAAAGTAATTTGCTAAGTTGCTCATCTCTATGTTATGCATATCATTCTGAAATCATATATGTGCGTATAATTACGTGTGAATCAATGAACATGTGTTTGTTATAATTCTTTGCAAATCAAAGAAAATCGAAAACATAGGTAGTTGTCAATATCGATATCCTTTTATACATTTATAGTGTACATACATAATACATATGTATATAGTATGTGTATATATTACATATGTATATGTTATGGGTATTTGCCAATGTTTGTCTATATATATATATTTATTTATGTATTATATATATATAAAATAAAATTATGTATTATATCTCTACTACGCATTGCACCTGATCAGCAGAGGCCTCCTTCGGGCTCCAGCAGCAACCTCAGTGGGAAGAGGGGGCCGGAAGGCAGGTGTACCGTTTAAGCGGGATGTGAAGCATGGGGAGTTATGGTTGATGATGACTAATTAAGTGGCTGATGGTTTGAAACATCTTTTCCCTGGGCCCTAGTAAGTATTAGCAAATAGTTGGTTGACTAGGGGTTGAATAGGTTGAAACCACCAACCAGTTGATGATGATTAATATGGATTAATAACGCTTTGATAATGCTTAATCGTGGTTAATTGTGGTTGATGATGGTTCACAATGATCAATCATGGGTAGACAATGATTTATAGAATTTTGCAGCATCATCAAAAGTCATTATGATTGAGAGCTATCATCATGAACTTGTTTCATGCTAATCAGTGATTCATTGTGATCAACAGCGTGTAGTTGTGGTTCAGGACGGTTATCGATAGTGAATAATGATGATTGATAATGGTTGGTTGGTGGTTATGCTAAATTATTTATGCCTGATCATGTTGACAAGGATTAGTTTGTGATTTTCAATTGACTAAAAAAATGTGGCCACTTTCCTTGAGATTTTCCTCATATGTTTCCACCAGTCGTCCGTAACGTAACGTGGTTTCTGTTGACGGCCCCCAGGGCGCCATGGCCTGGGCGCTCCGACTGGGAACCCGTGTCCTGAGGATCTACAACGACGAAACGGCGCAGCAGCTGACGGAGCTCGCGATCTCGCTGGGATATCGGAACTTCTTCTCGTCGGTGCTCGCCACCTGACGCGATGGGAGGGTGATGCCATGGTGGATGGGCACTGGAGCTGGTGGCGACTCCCAAGGGGGCACCGGGAGTAGCATTCGTAGAGGGGCGGCATGAATTCATGTTGGTGAAACATGTTCGCCCGAGCCTTAGGGTTTGCCCCGCATGGGTCTGAGAACATTTCCCAACGCTCAAATTCCTGCACAGGGCCATTGTTTTTTGACTTCTGAGTTATCAAACCCTAAACCTCAAACCCTAAAACCCTAAAACCAAAACCCTAAAACCCTAAAACCAAAACCCTAAAACCCTAAAACCCTGAAACCAAAACCCTAAAACCCTAAACCATAAATCACTGCGTATAGCCAGTGTTTTCGCATCTTGTCCAAGCCATCTCGACCTTGTACAACATGCTCCATTGCAGTGGCGCTTTATGTGGTGGGGCGAACGTTAAGGCTGGAGGGAACATGTTTGATGGTGCTTAAGAATGGTTGATGATATAGCATTAGGAGGTTTTTAACGCAGAATTGCAGCGGTTATGTGAGCTATGGAATATTTCTGTCGTCAAGTCATTTGGGTAAATCATAGAATCACTTTATCCTGTAATTACTATAGATTCCCATACCTACCAGAGTAGTCCTCCTGGTGTTAACCCACGAAAGGCCTGAAACCTTTCGAACTGGGGCTTCACCTCATTGAAGCATTAACGAATTCTCGTTCTGAAGTCAATGTGCGTCATTGATATGTGGATCAGATATATGGTGGTTCCTTAGAATAGGAGACCCAAAATGGTTCGTTTAGTGCTATACTGGTAGATGCTTAATTTTGGATAGTTTGAGGTATTAGGCGTAATTCCCCGTCAACCAGTCCAAGACTATGTGTTTTAGCGCTGAATAAAACGACTGGGTGCTACGCCATTTTACAACATACCCACAATGGTTGCGTACCTGTTATTGTGTTATTGCTGCACTTGATATTTTGGGCGACCAGACATGATGGTGATGAAGGTGATGAATGGAGGAACTCCGAAAGAAATCCTGGTTGTACAGGAAGCGTATGGGAAGTGTCTGGGAAGAGGGGATCCAGTATTCCTAAACAATCTGCCAGATGATGATGACAAACATTTGACAGAGATGGCAGTGTTTTCCTTATTGTTGTTTATTATCCCCAATATTGGTTGGTTAAGTGCTTGACCCCTAGCCAGAGAGTCCGAAACCAGCTTGACATTCACAGCCCACCCAAGATCTCTGCAGCGCCGGAAAGCGCTGTGCCGAGGCTGGAAACCAGGTGGGTTTCGCGAAAGGTTGGAAAGCCTCTGGCATCCCCAGGGAGGAGATTTTTGTTTGCGGCTCAGTGGTGAGCAACCGAGCCCGAGGCGAGCGGATGGAGCCGGATGGTTGACGATTTGGAGCCATCCCCTAGCAGCAGGGCAATGAACCAATGAATTGTCTAAGAAACTACGATATCTGGATTCATCTTGGGACTTAGCAACATTTTTTTGCAAAACAGCTTCTAAAAAGCTGTTGCCCCAACATCCCGAGAAGATTGCCGACATTGGACAGATTGCATTGTCTCTGGCGGGGCTTGCTAATGGTCAACACAGGGAGCGCATGTGTTGGCGGCCGTTGATTCATTGGGGTGGATATGGGTGGATCCGGTTTTGGTTAGCGACCCCTGTTCTGATAACAGTCGTCAAAACTCAATCTGGCAGAGGATCATCCAGCCAACTTTCCAAGGTAGCAACCGTGAGGTCCGTTGAATATACTGCCTTGTTTTGGGTGAAAAGAGGAGGCTGATACCCTCAAAAGTGGAAAACAGACATGTTGACAAGTATTGCAACATCAGAATCAACCGCCTGAAATGGTTTTTGTATTATTATATCACTATCATATGATCACTATTACCCATTGACTGAAACCGTTACCAATCATCAGTAAGCCTCACTCACGCTACCCATGATCCGCCATGATGGCACCGGCCAACAATGACATGCGAGGCTTCAACGCCGCCTACCGCGCCACCAAGAGGGGCTGCGAGGCGAATTTAGCTGCCTTTCTGAAAGGGGACATCACCTATGTGGACCCTTGGCAGCTGATCAAGGGAGGTTCATAGGTTCATGGGTTCATGGTGGACGGTGGGTACTTGTTGATGGTGATGTTGGTGGGTGACCAAGGTTATGCTAGGAGATCTCGCTTCGATCATCGCCTCAATGCTGATGATGAGCCCAAGTGTTTCAACAACCTCCTGAGGTCAGCGAATGTCCACATATATACCGGGCCCCTCAAGGGGTACGGTTCATCACCAGGTTTGGGTATTTGGGGTCCCGATTGTTGGAAGAAAAAGACCCTTGGCCCCTTGACCACACACGGGGTGATGTGCAGATTCCTTCCTTTCCGACATGTTCACCGACCCAGTTGAGGCAGCTAAATGCTGCACCTGACGGTACCATCTTCCAGGCTAGGTGGATTTTGGGCCAAAGATTCTCCGCACGTCGCCCTCCAAGGACATGATGATGTTGGACTACCCAGGAACTTCGCGAAGTGAAGGGTGGAGGCCGTCATCACCCATAAGAATTCGAAACCCGCATAAAATTGCTGTAAAACCATTCAGAACAGTACTGACGAAGTTCCAAATATATATATATATATATATATATCTGTGTGTGTATTTGTATAAATGACTTTGTATGTTTATATATATATATATATATGTGTGTGTGTCTTATTTGTTTGTTTATTTGTTTGTTTTACTATTCATTCACCCATAGCATACACCAATATATTCACATTGACTTTGGTCCCTGTTTGGAACCATAAGCCCACTCGACTTATGATATTATTGTTTGGAAAATTATCAAAACCACCAAGCAAGAAATGTTTGCCTCGATGCGTCGCTGCAGTTGACCCCATCATTTTGGCTTGATTTTGAAATGACTCTGACTCAACGTATTTTTTCAGCCTTAATATCAGAATGATATTTGTATTTGCTGACAAAAGTTTCAAGTTCTACTTTTTAAGTTCTATATTTCAGCTTTATTGACCTACTGGTGGCTCTTCGCTGTAACTGTCTACCGACTTTATCATTGCTTAGGCAAAATGCAACGGCTGCAGGGTTCGGATCCATATTTGAAACTGACGTCCAGGTGTTAGGTGCTGTCTATGGGTGTAAGCACAGATGGTGGCAGCCCCCAACCATCCCCACGTTTTCTCATTCAGAACCACTGATATTATATAAGGTGATTTCAATATTTTTTGTGAGGTACAAGAAACCTAAAACATGGGACACATCCATGGCGGCCCTGGCTTTTGCTCATCCACCACCCGCGCAAGTCCGCTTGTCGGAAAAGTTGGTTGAGGCGCCCAACTGACTAAGTCTTCAACTAAGTCACTAATTCTTTGCTCGCTCATACATGTGGCTGTGGGTCAAAACTCTGTATCTCTGGTTCCCCCCATCATCAACCATTGATTTCCCTATCAAAATGGTTGGTCACTATCCCCCATTATTGTTGGTTAATTTTGACCCATAGCTATGTCTTCAACTGACGGTTGCAGGACCCGACTGTGAGTCGATCAAGGGCCAATGGGCAGCGTTTGAAGACATGTTGGCCGCTGGAGAGACGAAAAGCCTGGCAGTGGCTTAGCTGGAAGACCCGACTGCTGCCTTGATGCCTTGCTGTTGGGTAAGCTTTGGCCACCGGGGAAGCACTTGGGCTTACACTTGACTTTAGGGTGTTGAAACATGTTGAAACATGTTGAAACATGTTGAAACGGATCCAGAAGAGCTAACAAGCGGCCACAACTAGCTACTCAAACTTGTTGGTACAAAAATTCGTTCAGCTGAGGTATCTACAGCTATTCTCCACCGTAGATCAGACTTCTCCTGGGTCAGAATCTGCTGGAAGTGAACCGACCAACGGGTCGACCCGTCAGCACATCATCGCCATCAGTGGATCCTCCAAATCACTGGAATCCAACGGGTTGGATGGCTTGATTACCCGCATGATTGCCATATGTGTATGTGCCAAGCCATAGGGTAACCAAAGGGCCCCACAAACGCTAATGATCATTTTAGTATCAAACCCTAGGTTTTGGGGGGAATCACTATGACTTGGCACTCCAACCTCTAGAGATGATCCAAATCTACCAGCGGAATCAACCCCCACCAATTTGTTAAACAGTGCTTGATTTGCATTGTGGTGAATGCGAAGGGATAGCTGTTCATAGATCCTCAGCAATCAACAACCTAAGTGGCTGTGAATTTCATCGTAACAACTGGATCAATGTGGAACATGATCCTTCAGTTTGTCCATAAGTGGTGGTACCCCTCAAGTCTTGGCCACTTATAATGGGGAAACCGCCACTCATATGGGGTGGGGATGCCCATGCAACTGGACAAACCCAAGGCAGTAGCAGCTGCTGATCCGAGTGGTTGTCACTTTTTGGATCGGCCACCAAGACCTGTATACAGATGGATCAACTGACAGGACACTTTTCCGGCCCGAAAGTTGTCAACCATAAATGGATACAACTATCTATGTAGTCTATACATGTTATATATTGCATAGACATGTACATGCAATATTTAACATGCACAAACAAACGCATTCTCAACGGCTTGTTGCATTTTGTCACATCTACAACTGGTACCTGGTGGGTGTCGGACAACACGAGGTCAGCAATTTTTCGCCCGACCAGCTGGACTGCTTGTTGTCCAACAAAACGGCCACGCCTCCGGCAGTGAACCAGTTGCCGTTCTCCATCAGCTACGTTGAGCCCAACGTTTTGGAGGAGAACAAGAAACGTGGCTCGGATGATTCGGCCATGGGTCAAGCAGTTAACCGGCCAATAATGGGGGATAATGGGGGTTAATAACCAACAAAACTATAGGGAAAATAATGGTTAATGATGGTGAACCAGGGGGACTAAGGGTGAACTGACCCACTGCCACTTCAGAAGCTCACTGTCGTGAAGCACGGGGAAATCCTGACGTTTCCCTGTGAACCAATTAGGGGTGTGCAAGCTGCAGAAGGGTTTGGTCGGCTCAAATATCGTTCAATGTTGTCAGAATGGTTGGAAATGTCGGTATTGTATCACTTATATGGTTCTACGCTTCTAGTTGACTCAAATGATCAAGCCATTTCAAGCCTGGTGCAACCCCTTTCCCGCTGACGACAACATGGTAGGTGTTTTCAACTGTTTGAGGCTCTCCAGCCGAAGATCTGAACATCAACCCTTTTCAACAGCCATGAACGGTTAGTATCCACCATCAACCATCAAACTCACCTCAGACATCTCATCATCCTTAACCACATTGACATTAACGAAGGAACTAGTAAATTATGACTTGATGGTGAAACTAACCAAGAGCAACCACCAAGATTCACTACTTCAGTGCCACCATTCGTTGCGCATGGCTTCCTAACCAGCCGCCCTCCAGGGGTCCTCCCGCAGGTGGCATCTTGGTCCAAGCCTGGGCTCCGCTGGGAGGAAGTACCGGAGGCATCTCCAAGCGCGCGCAGCAGCTCTGCGCGGAGATTGGTCAAAAGTATGGCAAGACCTGGGCGCAGGCGGCAGCTGACGGCTGGCTGGGGGTTTGGAGGGTGCCAGGAGGTGTTCGGGGTATCCCCCGGCGGCCCGGGCTTGAAGGGGGAGGCCAGGAGCGGCCCCCAGGAGTGGCCGAAGCAAATGGTAGTTAGGATCAACAGATCTGGATCTGTGAAATGCTTGGGATGGCGGCAGTTAAGGATCTGGTTGGGATGGTTGGGATGGTTGGATGACTGGAAGACCTCAGGCGGCTCTGCCAGAGTTAGGACCTGGTGTTCTGGAAAGAGTTGGGATGGTTGGGTTTCATATTGACTCAGCTCGCCATGTAGTTGGCATATATCCCCTATAGTTGTTAGGTATCATCCTTATTATTAACCATTCACCAGCTAGGCTTCACCAGCTTGTTGCTTGGTGATTGTGATCTCAGCTCAGCAGAGATCCGATGCCACGGTTCGCTGTGCCAGGTGGCCTTGCGATGGATTGTTGATCAGGGCGCCACATTTTCGACGCAGACGCGTTCCAAGAAACATTTCATGGAGGAGACGGGCCGGACCCTGGCAGGTCCTGGGGTTTTGGGCATCATTGGATGATCAATTTGTATCATCATTTGACTCTCAATGAATCATTATTTGGTTGTCAATGAACCATTATCAAGCAAGTGACCATCATTAAACATCATTCAACCATCAACGAACTATGAATGAACCATCAATTGATCAATGAATTGATTATCATTAAAGCATCATTTCATTGTCATTTAATCATCACTTAACTATAAAGGAAACATCAGTTTGCTCTCAAGGAACCATTATTTGATTATCACATATATAAGCATCAATTAGCTATCAATGAAACATATTTTGAATATCAATTTCCATCCACTAACTATCAATGAACAACCATCAGTTGATTATCAATTAACCATCCATGAAGGATCAATGAACCATCATCTAAATATCAATTAATGTAACCATCATTTGGCAAAATGTTTGGTTTGCCAATGTGTTTCTTTGTTTCCTTACGCCCAGTTGTTTGCTTCATACATTACAGTACCTGTTTTTGAAATCATTCTGCCTTCTGGTTGGTGTTCGAAGGGTTTCCAACCTAGATTTCCCGATCAACCGGCCCCGTGGTATACAGCATCATCAACAGCTATTTGCAATCCTTGATATGAACTCCATCATTATCCCTCGTGTACTGTAAATGTATACAACGAGTATTATCATCCATCATGAACGGCTATAGCATGACTAGAACTATAACTATCATCATTTACTAGTCGTCAACAGTAAGTAACAAATGTTACCCAATATGAACCATTATGAACTACATATACTATTAACCATCATTAGCCATGATGAACCACAACGAATCATCATTCACCATTGTCATCCCTTCTCCATGCGCAGGACATTGACATCTTCGACTTCCAGTTGTCGGCGGAAGACCTCGCCAAGCTGGAGAAAGTCGCGTGACGTCGCTCCGACCTCCGACCAACTCGACCTGCCAAAGTTCGCAAAAAAAGATCCCCACGGAGCGACCTTTGTCCGTGCGATGGGAGATGGTGTGCGGGTCCTGAAACCTGGCTATGGGATCTGTGGATCAAGCAGTTAAGCAACCGATGACTCATGGAGAATGGTGGGAAAACGAGCTGGTGAATGATGGGGAACTCGGGGGACTAGCCGCGTGAACTGACCCACCTCATGAATGAGGTGAATGGCTGATGGTCAGTGGTGATGGTGATAGTGAGTGGTCGGAACAAGAGGGGAGAGTGTTTCACCATTGCTGATATGGTGGTTTCTTAGAATAGGGAACCCCCTAAAATGGTTGGTTAACTACTAATTAATGGATGATTTGGGGGGTCCCCTATTTTGAGAAACACCCATATAGGAATTGGCCAGCAACTAGTGTCAATAAGGGGTAGGCAAGCATCCCAGGCTTTGGCCTCGATGGCGCTGTGATGGGTGATGATTCGGCGCCCACATCCAATGATCAGCTACTGCTGAGTGACTGCCACGTGATAACTGGTCAATCACTTGGCTATGGGTCAATATTAATTAACCAAATAATGGGGGGATAATCACCAATCATCATAGGAAAAATAATGGGTAATCATGGGGAACCAGGGGTACAGGGTTTTGACCCACTGCCACTTCTTGTAACCAGACTTGGTGGCATCGATGAATTTGTTTCCACTGGCTGGTGGCTGGGAGGGAGTGATTTGGAGCTAGGGGTATCCTTGTAGCCCTTTTAAAGGGGAAGCGATTTGGAGCTACCAGGAGTGCCCTCATCAAGTGGTAGTGAACTGGTGGTTCATCAGAAGAATCCCAAAAAAGTGTTTGAGGGAAGCACTCTCTCCTGAGATCTCCAGCTCGATTTACCCTGCTAAATACAGTGGTGGTAAGCTGTGTTTCATAATGCTGAAAGTTGAACAGTCAACCATTACTCACTAGTTGAGAATTACCAACGTTCAAAATCACTATAGTCTATAGTTGATAGTAAGATATAGTACTGTAAGAGTTATGTGGGGTGCTTATGAAATAGGGAACCAACAAAACATGTTGGTTTATGAGGGTGCATGAAAATAGGAAACCATCATGTGGGTATGTGCAAAAATAGTGGTACCCCCAAAAACCAATGATTTCCTAGTGAAATATAGTGAAATTACTATTTTTTGGTGGTAATTGGTTACCAATTTTGGCACATCTCCATCTACCCCCCTATCATTGATGGCCATTCATCCTCCACCCTCCGCAGAATTTCTGGACCTGTCTCCGCCGAGGGGGACGGAGAGACCGGCAGATGCCGGGCCGTGTGCGGCGGCCGAGGGAGGTCATAGACGAATAGTGGAAAATGCTGGCCTAGTGGTCAAGATAAGCATTAGTTGGTGAATAACTGGTGAATAACTGGTTGGTGAATAGTGGTCAAGATAACCATTAGTTGGTTGTTAGTTGGTCATTAACCACTAGTTGGTTGTTTTAACTAGCTGGTTAATGGTGAATAGTAGTGTTGAAGAACTGGTTGGTGGTGGCCTTTATCAGTGGTGAATTGGTGATTATATTGGTATAATGGATAATTGTAGTGGATGATATTGATATGATCCTTTATTAGTGGTGAAGAACTCGTTGGTGGTGGCATTTAATCATGGTGAATAATGAATATGGTAGTCTCTCAAAATGGGGGACCCCCAAATATTACTTTGAATGAATATTCATGGATGATTTCAGGGTACCGTTATTTTGACAAACTCCATATTAGTTATTATACATAGTGGTGCTTACTAGAGTAGTTGTTGATGGTTAATATGATAATGATTTGGTTGGCCGTTTTGAACATGTCTTTTATATTCCAAAATGTATTGATGAATGGTTGGTCGGTTGACGAGCATATTTTCACAGGGGTTGAAACCATCAACCAGGAGTGGTTGATGGTGGGTATTCAGAATCGAAATAGTGGTGCGGTTGACAATCACTTCAGTGGAATGGTCAAGATATCGGTTGCTTGTAGCAAAAAGAGGTTTAGGAACGATTCAGAATGGTCATCAATTTAGTGAATGATTGCTGATTGCCTCTGATGGTTTCTGCCATGGCTACGACCGGTTGATACATGGTCTTGCTAATTTCAGCCAAATAGTTTCTAATGTTCACTTCATGCCTGCCGTACTGGTTACTGATATTTATAGTTACCATAATGGTTACAATACTAGTTGATTACTGATGGTTCATTCTAATCATCGCTACTGGTTACAATGATGGCTACCAATGGTTTTTAATGGTTGCTTTACCGTCTACTAGTGGTTGATACTGATACTAGAGACCCTTTTGATCAAATTGTGTTCATATTTTTCACCATGCTTCCCACCTACAGTATCCTGCTTAGCATTACATCAAGACCATGATGACATACGTTCTACTTTGAACATTTGCCATTAATACCGCCAAGTGTCAGGAACAACAAACATATATGATATCATATATGTTTTGGTTGAATGTTTACACCATCCAAACCGGCAAATATCATTGTATGTATCTAGACTATTCTAGGTCCTCAACTTTCACATGCTGGTGTTTCTCAAAATCCGGGGATCCCCAAATTAATTACTCACTATGATTCATTTCAAGTAATAAATCAACCATTGTTGGGGGTTCCTAATTTTAAGAAACCCCATATAGCGCAGTTGTTGAACCATTATCATTGTTGACGATTATCCCCTATCAACCATTCTGGGTTGGTTGATTCCTGCAGACACCTCCATATTGAAAACCATCCATGCCATATCTACCATCGTTAGCAGTTCCCGAGGCTCAGCGCACTGTACTCTGCCTCCTCATCGCTTGGGGAGGAGCCGTGCGGATGCTCAGACCGCTTCGGTGAGGATCGGCTTCGGCGCGGGCGTTCTTCCAAGGGTCGGAGGGTGAAGCCTGCGATGGGCCAACCGTTGGAGGTGATAAAGATGGGCAAATCTGTAAGAATCAACATTTGTGAATGTTCAGCCATACATTTTGGATGATACACCATGTTAGGACCATGTGTAACAAACATTTTCGGGCTTTTACTAAGGAACATAAGGGGAGATAATAAACCAAGGCATCTTTTCCCGCTGGCGTGTTCTTTTCAAACACGGTGATTTACCGCAAGGTTATGAAGCAGAAATCCTGGAATTGCAAGCGAGCTATGTCGATCCTTTCCGTCAGAAGTAGAATGAGCCAACCTTGTTTGCGATGATTCACACGTATTACTCACCATCCACCATCATTCACCATTGCAAGACAATACAGAGCTTGACTATTTCAGATTATGGCAATGATCATTGAATTCTCAAACCAAACTACAGTCAGTTCCCTCATGAACCTGGCTACAGCTTGGTAGAATGGTTTGATCATCAGTGGTTAGCTAGATCTTGTTCACAATCAGGCCCCGTTGTTTGTGTATCTTGGATCAAGATGGACCAAGGGCCCGTTGACCATCCAGTGAATCGATGGAGGTTCCACTAGAACGATGTTGGAGCGAACAAAGTTCGGATTCTGAATCGCCAGCAATAGAAGTTTGATCATTCCCTACGCTTCCAATTGCCATGAAATAGTAGGTAACCAGCTTGTTTCTACCATTGTTGTGTGGGGTTAGTTACCTACTATTTCATGGGAACTGGAAGCATAAGGATTATCCAGTATGACTGACCGTCATTGAGTTGGTCATTTTCTGTAGGCTTGGACTGGCTTGTTGGTTTTGGATGGGTTTGATTTAACACCATCAAGGACCAAGTAAATAACAAGTCATCAATATAGTCTTCTTGTCTTCACTCTGCACGCTGCTCACATGTTTTCTTCTTGCAGCTGCAATTCTTCAAAGTGACCTTGACATTGTTGCATGTTCAAACACTGAGAACGGCCATGTGTGTGTTGCAGCTTTTCCCTAAGTTTTTGTTCGTTGGATTGATATGAAAAACAGCTTCCAGAGACATTCATAAATTGACCATCATCCCCCGGCAGTCTCTGAGAGAAACTGGCCTCCCCATGGACCTCCCCCATTCACCAGAAAGTTTCCCCCAGCTGAGAGGTCCATGTCTGCAGTGGTTGCGCAGCTGAAACGCATCAAAGCATTCAGTTCACCGCACAGGCGAGGCACTACTTCCATGGGATGCATTCCTGGCCTGGTACACTAGGGGAAACTCACCTGGCAATGGAAAATCAGCATTTTTTTAGAGGGAACCTAGGGAAACCCTGGTGAAGCATCCACACACACACAGATATATATATATATATATACATGTATATACACATATCTTTGCACATGTATATATATATATATATATGTATATATATATATACATATATGAAATATGGGTGATTTTCCATTTCCAGGGCAGTCTACTAAAGGATAAATGATTTGGCTGGGGAGGGAGCGATGAGCCGGCTCGCGAGTGCTTTGAATGAGCGAGCTAAGGAGATGCTAGGAGCCAGGAAGGCCAAATGGTAGGTAAAGTCGGAGAGAAAGCTTGGGACTCAGAGCTAGGTCAGAACTTCAGAACAGGCGAAGGAATCTATGACCAGTTTGGGAACAATTTGTGATTTTTGTAGGTCCATCGTTGTTCTTTGACTGGTATCGGCTGAATCAGAAACAACTAAATTGAAACTATTTGAGAGAATTTTACACAGTCAGGATTATAGCTATTTGGACACATACCTCAACCACCTCCCTCAACAACCACGATAGTTGTTGGTGGCTAAGGATACGCATACATGGTGGTTTCTATACAAATAGGGGGCCCTCCAAATCATCCATGAGGAACGATTTTTGATAGTAAACCAACCATTTTTGGGGTCCCCAAGTCCTGGCTTGAGAAGTCCTAGCACATGTATCGGACACCTCAACCGGCATGAACTCGGCGGAAGACAAACTCATTGCTGGGCCACGGGCTGCTGACGGTGGGTCAGCCGCTTTGCCAGTTCGTTGGCGCTGAGTGCTCTGCACCAGGGACAGGCGCGCGGCTAAGGCTGATCATGGGGCCAGCTGGGCCAGATGCGCTGTTCCAGGTACAAGTTGGTCGAGCAACAAGCTTGTTATAAGCTGGGGGGAGTATAGCTAATTACTACCGGCTAGCTTTTTAGGCTTGTAGCAAGGGATCGCCACCAAGGAAGTATACCAGAACCACAGAGTCACAGTTTGTTTGGTGCAATCTATGGATGTAACTACTATAAATCAGCTTAGCACTCAACAACTACCACCAAGTAGATAATATAACATACCATGACCGTAACCTCGAGCCATGGTAGCCAGTCGCTGGGCATGAACCTCCAGTGACGGATGTCACCAGTGCTTCAACGCTAGCTGCGGCACTGGAGCAGCTGACTGGGAAAGTCTGAGCAACCAGGATTTTTTCGCACCAAAAAGCGAGTGATGATGGTTGTGGTTAGAGGTAGGGTTATGGATCCAACTACAGCTATGGTTATTCTTAGGGTTCATAACCAATATAGTATAGTTGATTATTGTATCCAGATTATGTTTGACGGCTATCCCGATTGTGTTTGATGGGTTCTCGATGCTGATGATGCTTTGAGTTTATTCCTCCAACCAAGCCAGCCAAAGTAATGTTTTTCTTTGTTTGTGGCTCCCCTACTTATAGTACTGTAGTGGAACTGTGTTTTGGACTGCATGTGGGCGGGGAAACAGCAGAAGAACCAACTGTATTCGTGTTGGAAATCCCTGTGACTGTTGGCAACTGATTCATCGACTGCAGAAAGTCCTCTACATCCTTGCGGTGATTGGCAACCAAGGAACAGCTGTGAATGACTTTGTCAGATGACTGGTTGCTATGGGTCAATACAAACCAATAGTGAGAGATAAGAACCAAGAATACTATGGGAAAACAGTGGTTAATGATAGGGGTGAGAAATCAATCGTATCTTTGGCCATTGATCACATGCTCTCGTTCCAGTGTCGGATCAAGCTCGTCCCCTTTTGTGGGATCTGAAAGCACAGCGTCGCACTCTGAAGGAAAAGGTGTGCCTCTACGCTGGTGCTCTTACCTTTGGTTGATCCAGGTTGTTAGTGACCTCTACTTAGAAGCTCCTGACTAGCTTCCGCATGGTAGCGGAGCCTACCAAAGGTAGGCAGTAGTACGAATTGCCATGGCTGCATCATCATCAAATGGATCTGATGGACCTGACCGGAAGTACCCCACCTGGAATGGTGATTGGTCAGGCTTTGTTGACTACTCCTTTAGAGTGGAACTACATGCTGATGGCTTGCGAGAAGAAGACCTCTCAATGTTGGGCCCTAGATTGGCTTCCAATCTCACTGGCCGAGCATTTGATTCCATCACAGATATCAACAGAGCTGAATTGAAGAAGAAAAACGGATGGAAATACTTGCTCTCATTTCTGGAAAAGACCCGTGGAAAACAGAAGGTGGATCTCCTAGGTGATAGTTTCTCAGAATTCTTCATGAGCAAGACCATGTACCGCAAAGAAAACGAGGAATTGGTCGACTTTGAACCAAGATTTAGATCCATGATCCGCAGACTTGAAAAGGCTCTTCGTGAATCCGGAGCAGAAGGAAAGGTGCCGAGTGAAATCTTTGGATGGTACCTTCTCAACTGCTTCATGAGGATGGAACCCAGCGACGTGGCCAATGTCCGTGGCCGTGCCTCCAGTTATAAACTGGATGATGTCATGAGTGCACTCCAGATTATGTGGAGTGGTGGTGGCCTTGCAGCAAAGGATGCTGAGGGCAAACGACGACGTGGAGGACAAGCCTTGATCATTGACGATGAAGAGAAGAACCAAGCTGGAGAAGTCTACCAAAATGATGGAACCGAAGAACCAATCCAAGATGAAGAAGATGATGAGTTGGATGAGTTGACGGCATGGTACCAAGAAGCCTATGTCCTGTTCATGGGCGACCCCCATGAACCAGAAATCCTGGCGAACTTCAGGGATACGAGAAAGGCATTGGATCAAGCCAGAGTTGCTCGCGGCTTTTATCCTGTGAGACAACCAGGTTCCAAAGGAAAAGGGAAAGGCCGCGGCAAGGGCAACTACAACTCTGAGAATCCCCATGCAGACAAGATATGCATGAGATGTGGCAAGCGGGGACACATCGCCAGAGCATGTCCACAGAGAACTACCTTTTGTCGTGACAATGATGGTGCCCGATCGAAGGCTGGACAAGTTGGCTTTGTTGGTGTCACCTTTGCCAAGGAAGAAGATGACGAAGAAGATGAGGGCCAGATATGGACTGCCAATGAGAACAAGAGCGAGCTTCAAGGAATGGCAGTGATAGACAGTGGTGCCAGTGACAACGTGATTGGAGTCAACACCCTACAGGATTTGGCAGATATCCTGGAAGGACTTGGCTTTGATGTGTCCAAGGAGATCGAGGTCGACCGCAACATCCACAAGAACTTCGTCTATGGTGGAGATCATAGCAGCAAAGCGCTGGGCCTTGCTCACCTGAATCTTGGCATCCTCGGCCAAGAACTTCAAGTGGCTGCCCATGTCGTGGAGGGCAACACTCCATTGCTGCTGAGTTCGAAGTTCCTGTATGATGCTCGTGCGGTGATCGATTTTCGAAATGGCATTGCAAAGCTTGGTGGCATTCATGGACAGGCAGTGCAGCTGGAACGTGGACCAGGAAACCATCTTCTCATTCCTGTCACTACCTTTGGAGGTTGCCGTGAACGAGTGCAGGCAATGACACGTGATGCTCCTGAAGTTCCAGTACTGAGTGAAGGCAGCCCTGATCCCGATCCCAAGGTTGAAAACCAAGGGGACGAGTCATCGGCACAATAGGGACAGCACCACCAGAACCCTAATGGACTTCTTGACGTGCATGTCAAGTCGAAGGTTCTGAGTGGAATTGTGTCAAATGATGATTCACACGACATTCAGTGCAACCAATTTTGAGAAGGACGATGATGGTATTGATGATAGTGATGTTGGCATTGGTTGGTATTCTGAACCTCCGGTTCTCGATTCCGCTCAGCACTTTTCTTTGGGTGATGGGATTTCGGAGCCGCATGGACACCTCTACCATACCATGGTTGAAGGGGTTGATGAGTTTTTGAACCTCGTGGATAGACGGTCCATCGATTTGCTTGAAGTTTGTGCCCCATGGGATGCACCACTGTCACATGCTGTTCGGGCTGCGGGTGGAAAGGCTATGGCTATTGGTATTCACAATGGTTATGATTTGTCGAAGATGTCTGGTTTTCGTAGTGCTGTTCAACTTTTGAGAAAATTGAGACCTCGTTATGTTCATATTAGTCCGCCTTGTGATCCTTGGACTGCCTTTTCCAACTGCAATCAAAGGACAGCAGAACAGTGTGCTAGGTTGGCGCAGAAGAGACAGGTGAGCCGCAAACTACTAAGGAACTGTCGTAGACTCTTGGAGATTCAACTGCAGGAATTGAATGGGGGTTGCGGTTTGACACCTGAACATGGACCACACCACGGGGGAGGAGAACATCCTCTCAATGCACAGAGCTGGGGAACACCGGACATGCGCAAGATGGTTCACATGTGTGGGTCACGTTTTACTGTTCATGGCTGTAGGCATGGCATGCGCAGTAAATACACGGGTGAACTTTTGAAGAACGGGGATGGTTCTCGACGCATGCCGGCATTCGCAAAGCTCTCAGCCTCATGTGTAACCATGGTAGCAAGGCTCATCCCATCATTCAAGGATCCCTCACGTCCTCTACTGCTGTGTATCCTCCTCTTTTGTGTGAACGTTTTGCGAAGGCTTTGATGAAAGACAAAGATGAATTGTTTCCTATTTTTGCGAGTTGTGAAGAGGAAAACACAGAAGTTTTTGAAGCCATTTTGGCAAACGACGAGGAACCAGATGTTCCCATAGAAGCTGAGGAACCACCTCAGCCTCCAGATCCTGAACAGGACCCTGACTTGGAACAGGTAGAAGAAGACGATGACAGCGAATTGCGACGACTCATTCGTAATGCTCATCGAAACTTGGGTCATCCAGGACAGGAAGCGTTTCTTAGACTGTTGCGACAAGCTGGTGCATCTCAAAAGGTGATCAAGTTGGCTGAACAACACAGGTGCCCCGAATGCTTGCAGCGAGGAAGGAGAACACCCGAACGTCCCGTTACGATTCCCAAAGTGTATCAAAAATGGAAATGCCTCAGCATAGACACCTTTTGGTGGCACACTCCCCAAGAAGCGTTGAAAGCTGGTGAACGGCCACAATGGTGTATCGGACTAAGCATGATGGATGAAGCCACTGATTTTCATTGTGCCACGGTAGTGAAAACCAGCACCGAGGGTCCTATTCGAAACATTTCTGGTTTGGACTTCAAGAATGTTTTTGCTCAACATTGGTTACAGAGGTTTCCCATTCCCGCTATTTTGAGATATGATGAAGAAGGTTTTATGAAGAATGCTGATATTCGTACCTGGTTGGAGACTTTTGGAATGAAATTGGAACCTATTGCTGGGGAAGCTGCGTGGCAGGCTGGGAAACATTCCAAGCATTTGCAAACCCTCAAGGAATCTATGAACTTGTTGTCGATGGAACTGGGTACCACGTATGGGATCAATGATTTGTTGGCGTTGGCTGTTGGGGCGAAGAACTCTATGCACAATATCAAGGGATACACTCCGAATCAGTGGGCTTTTGGTCAAGAACATTCCCGGTTGAGTTCTTTCCTTCAACAATATGACAACTTACCTCTGCAATCTCAAAGAGAAGACCAAACGTTTGAGGAAAACCTCCAGGCTCAGCTGGCGGCACAACAAACCTTTTTGAAGGCTGATGCTCAACGTCGGTTGTCACGTGCCCTTCATTCCAAACATCGACCTTTGAGGGAATTTGTTTTGGGGGATTTGGTTTACTACTATCGTCGTGGTATCAAGCAAGGGTCTCGCTATGGGGGTCATTGGTATGGTCCAGCTCGGGTGCTTGCTCATGAGAAAACTTCCAATTTCGAAGAAGGTCAACATGCAGGTTCCATTGTTTGGATTGTTCATGGAGGAAAGTTGATTCGATGCGCACCAGAGCAGTTGCGACATGTTCAACATGATTTGCAGGAGTTAGACAAAGAAATCAATGGTCCTCGGAACTTTCATTCTTTGCTTGAAAACATTGCTGATCAACAAAAGTATTTTGACATTTCTCATGAAGATGGACCTGATGTGACTGATGCTGGTGAAGAAATTCCACATTTTCGTGCACGAGCCAAGACTGCTCCAGAGAACCTTCGCAGCCGTGTCAACGTTGTTCCACCCTTCGCAGCTGATTCAAGCCATGACCGCGATGCAGCAGACCTTGAAGAATCTCTTGAAGGCCAAGGAAGAGAAGGACACCGAAGTGACCCGCGAGCAGATCGAGAAGATGGACCTGCTGAAGTTGGGCGAGATGGAGATGCCCACCGGACGTCAAAAGGGTCGTCTTTTCAAGGAGATCTACCAGGATTCAGGCTACAACCGCTGGATCGCAGGTCACGTGAAAGAGACCGACCCGGCATTCCACGCAGTGCACATGTACCAGATCTACCTGCACCGCCGACTCAGCCAGGAAATCAGCGAGAACGACATGAGCAAGGCGGAAGGAAGCGAAAGGCATCAATCTCGCCTGATTCCTACAAACATCAAGGAGGGGATCCGTTCGGCCGGGAAAACCGAATCAACCCTGCAGAGCAAGCTGGAGGAACCGGCAATGATGGCCCCAATCGTGAGTCCCATGGACGAGGAAGTCATGTCGCAGTGGAGCAAGGTGGAGATGGTGGAAGAGGACATTCAGGATCTTCGACAGACAAACGAAGCCCTGGTCAAGCGAGTGGGTCAGATGGAAGGGATGTTGGAACAGATCCTCACAGCTCTGCGTCAGCCCCAATTCGGCCTGGTGAAGGAGGAGCAGCAGTGAGGCGTGAGCGCAGCCGGTCACCAAAGGGTGCCAGTGAGGATGACATCTTTTTCCAGACTGCCACGAAGGTAGCTGATTCACCGGATGACTTGGTGAATGATTTTGTCAATTATGTTGAAGAATTAGATGTGGTAGAAATGGAGTTTCTGTTGGCACCAAGAGATGTTCATCGTCAAAAAGGAACTTGGGTAGTCAATGCTAAGGCGAAGAAGGGTGCGGAAGTGATTTTGAGAAAACTTCAGAAACACGAACAGGATCAATTTGCTGAAGCTATGAACAAAAAAGTTCAATCCTTTCTTTCGTCTGATGCGGTACAAGTATGTTCTTCTCATGGCATTCC
>VSDK01019653.1:160411-181931 GCA_009767595.1 Symbiodinium kawagutii | reverse complement strand
TGGCAATGCGCTGGGTATACACATGGAAGGTGGTCACCGATCAAGATGGAAACACTACTGGTAGGAAGGCTAAAGCTAGGTTGATTATCAAAGGTTTTCAGGATCCTAGGCTCCTTCATCTACCCAGAGAATCACCAACTTTGTCGTCTCTTGGCAGGAATTTGCTGTTGACACATGCTTCCAAGAACCACTTTCCATTGGCGGCAGGTGATATTAAAACGGCTTTTCTCCAGGGAGGAAAGACAGAGCTTCAAGATGAGCTCTATGGTTTACCACCACCCGAGGTTCGGCAAGCCTTGGGAATGAAAGAACATGAGATACTTCGCATCGCTAAGGCTATTTACGGACTTCTCAATGCACCCAAGAAATGGTTTGAAGCCTTGTGTGGTTTTCTTCTTGCTGATGGTTGGATCCAACATTCTTTGGATAAATGTCTGTTCAAACGTGTTGATTGTCAACAAAACATTTGTGGCTATTTGGGCTTTCATGTTGATGATGTTTTGTCTGCTGGTATTGGTGATGAATATGATGAGAGTATTAAACGGTTGAGACAACAGTTTACTTTCGGTACCTGGTCTTATGCTCAACAAGAGGCTTTAACCTACTGCGGTTGCGAAATCACTCAAGATTCTTCCTTTGCCATTCATGTCAGACAAGAACGTTTTGCCTTGAGTGTTGATGAGATCAACATGTCCAATGAAAGAAAATATATGACTGAGGATCCCGTTACGAACGATGAAAGACGAAGCATGCGACAGACCCTTGGAGCGCTCAATTGGCGCGCTACTCAAAGCGCACCTTGGTTGTTGGCTACCGTTTCCCACTTACAAGGTTGTGTGGAAAATGCTACGGTTGGGGATTTATGCTCGGTCAACAAAGTAGTGAGGATGCAGCGCAAACATTTCAACCAAGGGTTGGATTTTGTTCCGGTTGATGGTCCCGTCACGTTGGTCACTTTCACTGATGCTAGCTGGGCTACTCGTCGGGATGGTTCTAGTCAGGGGGGACAGATTACCATGCTCATGGGACAAGATGTACTTACTGGAAGTAAGACTCCCTTCTGTGTGTTGAACTGGTCAAGTAGGAGACTTAGAAGGGTGGCCAGAAGTTCAACGAGTGCCGAAGCACAAATGAGTGCCAATGCACTTGACTCTCATGAGTTTGCGAAACTTGCTCATTTTGACTTGAGCACCCCAGGAACCATTGATCTTCGTAAGGCTGACCAATATCTTTCCACTTTTGAATCATGTATGGTTCGTGATGCACGTAACATATATGACGGTATAGTTAAGGTGGAAACCTCCGGACTTCACATGGAGGAGAAGAGGACAGCAGTGGAACTGCTTGCTATCAAGGAGCGTCTTGGACAAGCTCGGGTGACTTTGAAATGGGTTGATGGGGAACAGGAGCTGGCTGATGGACTCGCCAAACCTTACAAACATGAGCCTCTTGTGAAGGCTCTTCAAAAAGGTTGTTGGAGGATAGTCTATGACCCTGATTTCCTGTCTGCTCGTAAGAAGAGAGCTTTGCGGATTCAAGAACCGTCCAATGATGCTTATTGGTTGCACATCCTCTTTTCCTTGAGCTGTGATCAAGATAGAATTTTGAGGCCATGAGAAATCAATCGTATCTTTGGCCATTGATCACATGCTCTCGTTCCAGTGTCGGATCAAGCTCGTCCCCTTTTGTGGGATCTGAAAGCACAGCGTCGCACTCTGAAGGAAAAGGTGTGCCTCTACGCTGGTGCTCTTACCTTTGGTTGATCCAGGTTGTTAGTGACCTCTACTTAGAAGCTCCTGACTCTAGCTTCCGCAGGGGGAACCAGCGGTACAGAGTTTTGACCCACTGCCAGGTGGGTATTAAGAGCTATTCCACAAGCTGATTGAAATTGGACTGCTTCTTATCAGCGAACCAATGTTTTGAGAAGCCGAAGTACGGAATCCCTAAATTGTAGCAATTCCCACCAAACTAGAATTGTGAGGGCCGTTTCCTACGATTGGCGGATGGGATAAATAACTCTTGCAGCTGTCGATCAAATAGCACACGCCTTATTATTAACCATGTCCAACTGTGCTAAACTATATTCAACCCATTATTGACTACCATTAAGGATGCTTGATGATCGTGAGCAATCATGAACCATCATCAAACCATCATTAAGCCATCACTAAACCGTCATTAAACCATCATAAGAATAATCATCAAACAATCATCAAACCACCATTAACCATCAACAACCACGGTAATGATTCACGGTACTTACCATCAATAACAACTGTTTGATGGTTAAATAACCATCATTCCCAAACAATCATCAAACTATCAAACAAACATCAAAAACCCATCATCAACCATTGTTTTCCCTATGAATTTGATGGTTAATTAACCATCATTACCATGATGCTTGTTGGTTCCTTACATCTCATGTCCCCCAGCATGACACGGGCAGTGCTTCAGGTGTTGCTGGCTCAGGAGTTCGGTCGCTCAGTGGGACCGTGGCACGGACCCAACCCGTGATGACCCGCCCCGCTGGTGGGATCCGCCCAGGGGAAGGTAGTGAGAATGACACATGCTAGATGTCGTTAATGATTAATGATGATTGATGTCGTTAATGATTAATGATGATTGATGATTGATTAGATAGATCGATGATTGATTAAGTAGATTATTGATAATGATTCATCATGACCAACAAGGTCTTTATGATGATGATTAATGATAATAATCAATACAGTAATGATAAATGAAGCATGCTAGATTAATGAATAATGATCCAACATGAATGCTCAATGATGATTCATGATAATGATTTATGAAAATGGCAAATAGATGTGAATAATCGACAATGATGATATTTGATGATGGTGGCTAAAAATCCCTACCCTTCCAGTTACCTATCAGGTAACCATCCTCGCGCCAGTGGTTCCTGGCCTACCTAGAGGTAACTTGAAGGATTGGGATAGTCAATTAGTCAATCTATAGTCTGATGACTTTCACAAGTCATCCATCGTGGTGTGCCCAGGCTTTGAAGATATACGTATATATATATATATATATGTATTAATGTTTGGGATGCACTTCTTTCGTAATTATTCAAAGATGGATTTGTAAGCAAACATACAAACCTGATTTAACTGTACATCCATGATGTTGAGTAAGCATAAAGATTTACGTACTCATTCCGCGCATATTTCATTCACAGTGGCAGAGGGAATCTTCAACTAGAAAGCATTTTGTGAAATTGGTCGGTTGATTCGGTTGATGTAGAACTGCGGCTTCTACTTCTTTATAGATTTTTATAGTATGCATGGTTAATATGAAGAACGGCTTCTACTTGTGATGATATGCATGTTTTATTTCTTTTCTGCAGGGCTGCAAGACTTCTTTGATCATTCCTGTGAGCTGCCCCAAAGGCCATGGCTGCTGGATTCTGAACATGTATCCCTGTACTGATTCTTCACCTTCGGAAAACCATCCATCCAGTCTCCACCTTCGGAAAATATCAAACATATGTCATATGTTTGTAGACAAGCCAAAATTATGATCAAACACCACCTGTTGTTCTCATGACAAAGGGATGCTCATTCAATGCATGTTTCATAAGACTTAGAATTAGTTCCTTCTTTGTTGATGGTTCGCCCCCAGCCAGAATCCATCAACAGAAGCTCCCTTGCAGGTCTTTGGTAAAGGTGCTGAAACAGGAGGCGCTGCGCAGATGAGTTGTTATGCTGCTTGATTGCGGTTGATGATTAATTATGGGTGATGATTGATACTGCTTGATGATTGTGGTTGACGATTGTGGTTGATGATTAATACTGCTCGGTAATTGCGGTTGATAATTCTGCTTGATGATTCTGGTTGATGATTAATACTGCTTGATTATTGTGATTGATGATTATGGTAATTTAGTTTTGCGCGTTGATCGTTGACCCTGGCGATGACGGTGACGATGAGGATGAGGATGACGATGATGACGATGATGGTGATGGTGATGGTGATGATGATGATGATGATGATGATGATGATGATGATAATGCAGCTTATGATGATACTGAGGATGTTGGGATTCACAATGAGGATAGACCGGATAGACCCGGCTCAACCGGATTTGGTATTTTTTTGGAATGGCAGAATTCTGGATTGATAATAAGTTATCATTATGAATGCTTTTGTTATCGTGGTATCATAATACATGCTCATTTTAAATTCTGAGTGAGAATAGGGATTCTGAACATACAGTACCAACACCATTTATATTTGTTTTGTCTTGATCATCAATGCTTACACAATAGACTGGCTAGAGTAGGATTGCTTGTTTCTTGACAATGGGCGGTAATGGGAAATTCAATCAGGCGGGGTAAAGACTTGGAGAGATCGCTGAAGCAAGCAAGTGCACAGATTGCGCGAATGCATTACGATTGACTGGGTTCCACAAAGAGGCCGACCCTTACCCTTCAAGACAATTGATGCATTTGGAATCAGTATTATGTTGCTGAGTTCATGCATACCAATTGCATACGCAAGCATTGAAAGATAGAATGTAGCCACATACTTATTTGCACACATCTACATCATTTCATTAAGCATAGAACGGTCTGACGAACGCATAGACAACTATGATTAGCTCACTTTTATCAATCCTTATTAGCAAGATCAACTAACCGTGGATGTCCAGCCTATGCATAGACAACCTGACCCACAAACCTCGCTGGGAATCGCTCCAGGAAGCGGCTATACCCAGTTGGGAATTGCAGATGGCTAGCGCCGCCCGCGTCAATGCGTTGGAGGAGAGAGTGAACTGCAAGCAGTTCAGCTGTTGGAAGGGAGCGATTCGGAGCCCAAAAACGTCCCTCTACCCTTGGGGAGCCAGGCAGTTGGAGCTACCAGGAGTGCCTCAACCACATGGAACAGCAAACGACTTGCTGGGGATAGCGTGCGAAATGGATGGTATCCCCAGCAACAACAACCAGATATATGCATGGTGAAGGGTGATCCATAGCGATATTGACCACAGCAGTTCTGGGAATAGGGGCCTATCCATCCGAATGTGGAATAGGTGATAGGATGATAACAGGTGTTTTTCCACAATAGGATCGTACTAGCTGTTTAGAACTGCTGTGGTATGCTGTGGTTGCTTCTTGTCCTCATAAGTAATTAAGCACATTTATTGCAAGCGCATTTCACCAGATGCATTTGCAAGGTAGATAAGTATATAGTATATAACTGTTACAATCACACGTTATGCGTAGAGATTCAAATGCAGCTTTTACTGTCTACATGTATATAAATGTATATACACATTTACAGAAAGATCTATATAATCAGTATATACATTGGATGTAAAGATAGATGGATAAGATAATAGATCAATGAATAAGATAAAAGATAGCAATAAAGATAATATATAGATCAATGGGGAGGTAGATATTTTTCGATAGATTTGTATAAACATATAATTCTCTCTATATTTCTTGACAAGAATACATGTTAACGAACATACATGCATAAACTGCACAAGATCATTGAACTGCTCGTTGATTCCTTGCCATGTTGAACCAGGGCACACAGGGGCACGAAATAACCACGGTCAGATGACCAGTAGCTTCCTGTAGAAATAGCTTGTACTTTGTGTTTTCATCGGTTCTTCTTTGGTTGCAACACGTGGTACTGTACAAAAATACGATCAACCTTGAAAGCCGCAAGCCATCAGTTGTTTTGGAAAGTCAGGCCGGGGCCCTTGAATTATTCCACCACATATCATGTTTTTTTTCACATGCATAATGTAAATTCTAACATAACAACACCGCTCATCATGGACAATGAATGGATTTCCTGGCGCCAAGCTTGTATCTGGCTAGATCCAGCTGGTAGTAGCTTAAAATATTCAATAGGTTGTGTGGAAGACCGTGGAAAACACGGGAATCTTGACTTTGTAGTGGATAACAGGATAGCCACCTGGATCAACTGACAGAGAACTTATCGCAAACTGGTTCTGGTGCCATTTTCAACCGATTTGTTCGCAGGAGCTGATGTCGTGGAAGGACTTGCGGCAAGTGCTGAACACCGGAGGAAGTGGAGGCCAGTCGCAGAATACAGTAAACCAACACTTAAATCAACGGCCTTTTCAGGCAACCCGGGGTGGCTTATTTATAAGCCCTGATGGTTGGACATTCTTATACTAAGCCCCTTTTGTGTGTTGGCAGTGGTCAAAAAACAGCCAGACCTTGATAGGAGACATGGCACGAGTCTGTTTTGCAACCATACTTCAAGCTCCAAAGGTTGTTGCTGGTGAGCCATTGAGTCCTGTATACCTTCAATCTTGTTTGAAAATCATAGTTCTGCAATACGAGTCGATTTGGTGTACACCCAGACCAGGCTGCAAGTAAAACAAGTGGTAGGAACTAGTAGGAACATAATTGGTAATCACCAATGTCTCAGCCCGTGAAAAAGTCAAGAGATATCAAAAAATAAAAAGATATATATCATAAATGCATATCAATCCATGATCTTTCCCCGTGTTTCCCTGTGAATGTCCCCACCCTGGTGGTCCCCGAGTCGTCATCCTTCAGCCTCCTTCCTTGCAGGTGCTGACGTGGGCATGGAGAAGTTGTTGCGCAGCGACCTGGGGATGAGTCTCTTTGAGGCTGTGGCTGCGGTGGTTGGCTCGTTGGTTGGTAGGTAGGTTGTTTGTTGGTTAATAAGCCTTACTAAGCAACAATAGTAGGCATATATATATATATATACCATCTATAACTGGTTGGTTGGTTGGTTGATGTTGAGACACAAAGTCACACTGCACCCACTGCGCACTACACCGCACTGCCAACATACTGTTTGGCTCAAGGCTCAAGTCAAAAGGTCCACTGCTGCTGCTAGACTGTGACTGTTGGTTGTACTGGAGAAAGATCCTCGAATTTTGCATGGTAGCGGAGCACTGACTCCAGCTGCAACTGTAGATCAAGACTGAAGCAATGGCACAGCTAGGTGAATCTGGATCACTAGGAGGAAGCAACAGGCTCCCACTGCCTGACAAGTTCAATGGCAGGATGGAACACTGGGAAGACTGGAGCTGGTCCGTGAAATCCTACATAGCACTGTTCAAGACTGAAGCTGTAGAAGTGATGGAACAATGTGAGACTGTGGCAACTGCGATCACTGATGAAAGACTGGAAGCTTTGGAGACTGAGAGGCCAGAATTCGTTGATGCTGGCTTAATTCGATTTAGTCGACAACTGCACTACTTGTTAGCACAGCTCACAACTGAAAGTGCCAGACTGGTGGTAAGAGGAAACACTGAACTGAATGGTTTTGAGACATGGCGCTTGTTAGCTCGAAGATTTTCACTACCACGAACTGCACTGGATATCAGTCTACTGACAAAAGTACTGGAGTTCAAGTTCAGGTCTGACCACTTCGAACAAGACTATAGTGAATGGGAAACACTGAAGGCCAGGTACGAAAGACAAGCAGGAGCACCACTGCCCGACAACATCCTGGTAGCAACACTGTTGAACAGAACCACTGGCCCACTGCAACAGCACTTAAGACTGAATGTAAGAACAATGGATACATATGAGGCTGTGAGAGAAGTGATCACTGCGTACTACCAATCACGACATGTAGCAAACTTTAGGAGCGTGGACACTGGAGGCCCGGCACCTATGGATGTAGGAGCACTGTGGCGAAAAGGAAAAGGAAAGAAAGGTAAATGGTCGCCCACTGGTTGGATGAGAGGCAAAGGTAAAGGAAAAGGACTGAAAGGAAAAGGACAAGTGAGAGGTTGGCCTCCACTGAAAGGAAAAGGATTCAAAGGCAAAGGAAAAGGAGGAAATGCTCCCGGAGGAAATGCTCCCACTGGACACAAAGGAGGAAATGCTCCCACTGGATACAAAGGAGGATGGGCTCCCACCGGAAAAGGAAAAGACAGAGGAAGATGTTGGAAGTGTCATCAACGTGGACACATTGCTGAGAACTGTAGAAACGTAGCTGTTCTATGTGAAGATGATGTGTACACTGACGAAATGGAGGAAATGCTCCCTGGAGACACTGAATGGTTTGACTGGACTGGTGCACTGACCTATGACGACTGGAGTGATAATGTTTATTATGACTGTTACCAGGACTCAGACTGGTTGGATGACCAAGACTGGTGGACTGACTGTTGGGATGACAACTGGACTTGGGAGATGAGCAATGCTCCCAATGTGCCTCCAGCACTGCCCCAACTGCAGAACACTGCAGCGTCCAGCACTGCAATGAGCTCAGTCGGTTTCACTGCAGGGAACCTAGCTAGTTCTCCTGCTGTCACTGCCACACCACACGTTTCAGCTGTTCATGCAAACAACGTGACTGAAGCTGAGACTGGTGACACACATGAGCATACCGATACTGTTTCCACACGTGCAGGCACACGCACTGCCCAAAGGAGACCCAGCACTGCAGGTATGTTCATTGCAACTGTTGCTGTACTGAATTCATTTGGTCAACCTCAAGGGTTACCACTGATCCCAGAGACTGTTTCACATACACTGGATGTTCCTCACATGGATTTTCCCACTGCACTGCAACATGACACACCGCATGACACACTGAGTGAGTACCATGACCGCTGCGTTGCCTCTGTGGCAAACACTGAGCACTGGATTTTGTTTGACTCTGGAGCTGCTGCACACTGCTGTCCCACTGGATATGCACCAGAATATCCACTGCTACCTGTAGGACCAAATCCACCTCGACTCAGAAGTGTCACTGGGAAACCACTGAACATCCTAGGACGTAAGATTATCATGTATGACTGTAATGGAGTAACACTCACTGTGAATTATTACGTTTGTGATGTTCCTTTCTGTCTGGTTTCTGTTGCAAGGTTCTTACTGCAAGGTTGTTGGACTGTTCTTGGAAAAGATTACTTGAAACTCATGACACCCACTGATGATACAATCGACATCACACGACATGGCACACTGTTGTACCTCACACCTTCCTCACTGGTACCATATGATCCTCAGGTGATGGCTGAATACGACAAAAGGTTGGAAGAAACAATGAAACAATTTGGAGATGAACTGAACTGTGTTGATTTGCAAACACCAGCAAGCACTAGCACTGATGCAGTAGAGCAATTGAAGACACTGATCAATGCTATTGAGCCAAGAGTGCACTACCACACCGACACATGGCAACTGGATGAAGCAAATCACACACTGACACGTATTCATAAACGACCTCGACGTATGATGTTCATGCCTAGGAACACAGACTGCCCTGTCACACTGGACAGACTCAACGGAACAAGAATCACAACAATGAACTTTGGTGAAGGTAGAGTTGAGACTGTCACTGAAGATTTCAGAACGCTGTTGAACCCAACTGAAATGAAAGGTGAGCACTGGAAAGGCAAGACTGTCTTTCAACTGAAGGTCACAGGACCACTGAAGCGCAACACCACGAAAGGACCAGTCAGAAGACCGGAAGTGTCTTTTGAAGAATCAACTGAAGAACCAGCTGAACTGGCAAAGCATGACACTGAGAAACCATCATACTCACTTCCACATACTGTAGATGATGCTAAGCTGATCACTGACAGACTGCTAGCGCACAAGACTTGGGATGATGAACCATTTCGTGTTTTGCTTTTATCACTGTTTCAAACTCCAGACCCTCAGACTGGAGAAGTGAGAACTGCTGATCACTGGTTCCACACACCTGTCGCATGGATACGTTTTCATCACACTGCACGTAGAGAACTATTTTATCCTGATGATACTGGACCTGACCACTCACAGTTAGGTAATCTTAGGATGACTGTTTTCTTTCGTACTAGTGGTGATTTGGATGGACATGTTCATACTGATGACTGGAGGACTGAGGACTTGACAGAACAATGGACTCCAAATGTCGCATGGACTGGACTGACCATCTTTGAACGACCAGAAGAGACGATCACTGTTGAACAAGAGACACACGACAAAGCAGCTAAAACTGCAAAAGGACTTCCTAGTCCAGGTGAACCTACTGCCCAGCAACGAGCTGAACACTGTTTGACTCACTTGCCATACCGCTCTTGGTGTGAACACTGCGTAAAGGCTAAAGGCAAGGAAAGGCAGAGTAGGAGACACACTGATCGACAACCTGTCATTCAAGTGGACTACTCCTTTGTTTCAACTGGTAAAGATGTCGAACAAAGAACCGTTTTGACTGCCACTGATGTTCAAACTGGTTTGTCTACCTCGGTTGTAGTACCTGCTAAAGGCAGACATGCGTACAGCATGGCTGAACTGAAGAAGTTTGTGTACGAAACTGGTAGAACCTTCGGCATTTTACAATATGATCAGGAACCGTCACTGAAGGCACTGGTGAATGATGCTGTGAAGGAGCTAGGAGGAATGAGCACTCGAGCAACACCAAAGGACTGGAAACAAGCTCACGGATCAATAGGTAGAATGCAGCAAACACTGTTTGGACAAGCAAGGACACTGCGACTGCAACTGCAAGAACACCTAGGTACTGAGATCAGTTCTGATGACTGTATCCTTCCTTGGATTGTCAAACATGCGCAATTCCTGTTGAACCGATACATGACCCATGAAGATGGCCAAACTTCCTACTTTAGGAGATGGAAGAAAGACTATCAAACTGGTTTATGTGAGTTTGGTGAAACTGTTTTGTTCCGCATCCCCGGTAAGCTACGCGAAAAGGCGAGCACTGCCTGGCTCGAAGGCATTTGGCTAGGTAAGGACACTGAAGCGGATGAAACATTGGTTTTCGCAAACGGCGCAATGCACAAAGTACGCACTGTTAGACGCGTAATACCATCAAAACAATGGAACAAAACACTGCACGCCTCACTGAACGTGACCCCATGGGATCCAAAAGGTAGAGATGTCACTGACACTTCGTTTGTGCTGCCGCCGACCCTCGGCATTGCCGGACGCATCCGTCCGCCTCCCGGACTGGAGCGCGATGCCACTGAAAGCGGCAATCGTGAGCAAGAGACTGAACTGCCAAAGACAGACAATGACTCAGGATACACACCTTCACTGATGGATGATGCTGTTTCACTGAAGTCATTACCAGAAGAGCAGAATGATGTCAGACTGCCACCGACTGAACGGTCAACTGCTGTGAAACGACAAACTGCAGACGATTTGTCAGACGAAGACACTCAGGAAAACAAACGCCAAACTGTTGGAGCACTGTTTGATGTGACTGACTTCACTGCCTGTGTTTCCTCAGTAACGGTTGGAGACACTGAAGTTCCAGTAGTTAGAAACGAAGACACTGAAGAGATCAAACAGGAGCTTGCACTGACTGAACCATGTTTGTCGTTTGTTGAACCAGAGTTCACTGAAGAAGAAGTAAAAGAAGGAATGGTCACTGAAATGACATCCATGAAAGGTTTTGATGTTTTTGATGAGATTCCACTGGAACAATGCTCCCAAGAGGACATTGACAATGCACTGGACTGTCGATGGGTAAAGCGTAGAAAAACACCGCGTAAAGTTCGCTGTCGACTGGTTGCGCGAGGTTGTTTTCAGGAAGACATGGACACTGATGAAACCTTTGCGAGCACTCCTACGCTGGTCACTCTTCGCGTCCTTCTCCTCTTGTCACTGTCCCGCTGTTGGTCAATTGTCACTTGCGATATCTCTACTGCGTTCCTCCACGCACTGATGACCGAAAAAGTGTTTATGAAACCACCTCCTGAGTTTTACCCAGAAAACAACTGTTTGTGGTTGCTCAAACGCGCAATGTACGGACTGAAGCAAGCACCCGCTTTGTGGCAAACCCACTTTGCGAACACAATGGCTTCACTCGGTTTTCACCGCTGCAAAACTGACCCGAACTTGTACTGTCATTCCTCAAAGGAACTGTACGTACTCTGTTACGTTGACGACTTGTTGGTCTGCGGTAATCCCGACCGAATCAAAGCGTTCACTGAACAGCTGTCAAAAGAGGTTTTGTTGAAAGTCGAGGGTGAACTGAAACCACAAACTACGGTCAATTTTCTTGGACGAACACTGAAACACAACGGCGATAGCATCGATATCACTATGCCTAGCGCGTATATAGATGACATGCTTGAACTGTTTGGAATGAAGAACTCAAAACCCGCGTCAACAACTGGAACAACTGCGAAACCAAACCATGTTCCGCAACCACTGTGCGAAACTGACCACAAACGATACAGAGCGATAGTTGGAAAACTGCTGTGGCTTGCACTGATCCGTCCGGATATCTCGTACGCAACAAAGGAACTGTCAAGAGACTTGACAGCTCCAACCACTGAGAGTGTCACTAAGGTGAAACACTTACTGAGGTACATTTCCGGCACTAAGGATCACTGTCAGCGACTCTGTCCCTGCACCATGCTGTCCGGTTCGGACTGCACTGTGGACATAGACTGTCTTGTTGACTCTGATTGGGCTGGATGTAGAGCCACTAGGAAGAGCACCAGCGGCACTGTAGTCCAACTGCTCAACTCAACTGTTCCGTTTGGAAGTAGAACACAGGGTACGATCGCACTGAGTTCAGGCGAAGCAGAACTGTACTCAATAGGACAAGGCACAAGTGAAGCACTGTTTGTCAGAAACCTTCTCTTAGAAGCAAAACTGACCAAGGCTGTGAACATCACTGTGCACACAGATTCCACTGCAGGCAAAAGCATGGCCACGAGGTTTGGTACAAGCAAAAAGACCAAACATGTGGAACTGAGATTCCTATATGTGCAGGAACTGGTAGCGAAAGGCACTGTTCGGTTGAAGAAAGTAAATACTAAGTTCAACTGCGCTGATGTTCTCACCAAATATCTTGGTTCCGAACTGTTACTGTCACATCTCAAGAAGTTGGGTGTTGTGACTGTTTTTGAATGTTTTTCACTGTAACGCCACCACTGAATTTGAAGAAGACACGTTTTTTTCAGCTACTGCACTGTCAAACTGACACTGCCAAGAAGCAAGGATGCTCAGCTCCCACTGCACGTTTTTTTTTGGCTCTTAGACTGTCGGCACTGCTTTCGCTGGAACTGGACAATGTTTCAGAAACGTCACTGCGCTCAAGGATGGCAACTAACACTGCTGCCACTGCAGCCACTGGTGATGAGACGTCACTGCGAAACCGCATCAACACTGCAGTTGATGTTGTCCTCTATGACACTGTCATGGCGGCGTTGAAGGTGGACCCAACTGACGTTCCACCACACTCACCACTGGATGACACTGAGGCTGCCAATGTGATGACTTTGACTGATCAACTGATCAGACGTCATAGTCTGATGGAGACCCTGCAGAAGGAGCACTGCTCAATGGACTGCCCTCCATCGATTAGCACTCCGGCAACAGTGACTGAAGGACTGTATGGCATGCGCTACAACCGGCCACTACTGACCGGTACTGGCCTGAACCTGTTGTCTCTTCATGCACTGCATGGACGACGAACAGGTGACCATGCGCCCTATATGGCACTGAACTCGCTGTTCAAGGAACTGGATGGACCACATCCATCATATTCCAGAACTGAGGTCAACTGCTATCGGCAAATCACTGTTCGTGATCTGACTGGACTGGATGACACTGCCAATGGTGGTTTGGACTGGAGCGAAGTTCGAGGTCAGCCTGTGAGAACTGACCAGACTGACTGGTGCCTCACTGTGGCACTTCCGATGTCACAACTGCATGCACTGATTCGAAGGACTGTGAATCCACAGATCTTCACACATGAACAGCAGAACTTCTGGTTCACTGTTCGTTCCTCACTGCTGCGACTGTTCCACATGACGCTCCAAGGGAATCCACTGGCCACTGAAGAGAGCATCTGTGTGCTGATGTTCAACCCACTGCGAGAGACTCCACTGGGAGACTTCAATAGGCTGTACATTGATCACTGCAAGACTACTGCTGCAGGAGAAATGTACCACTTCAGCGAAGTCGAACTGCGCACTGGCATCATCCTTGAACTTCAAGGACTGACCTTGGCAAACCTCATGCCACTGCGAAATGAGCTGAACATGAGGACCTGGTATGGGCTTCACTGTCGAGGACTACTGGGTCACATTGTGATCACTGATGCCATGGCCAAGATGCTTCAGATGAGCCGCACTGAAGCTACTGCAGCCTATCAACTGGGCACTGCAGATGAAAATGAGGATGAGCTCATGGAAGTCACTGGAAATGAAGATGCTGCTGATCACACAGTCGATGTACTGTTGGGCTCACTGCCCCTGAATCACTGTGTGACGGTGACTGTCAAGAAGAGCCGACACTGAAGTGCTATACTGAGCACTGTACTTTTGATGTTACTGAAGTGATGGACTGTTTAGTGGATCGACTAACTGTTCGTCGAGTAGGTACTGCCTAATTAATGTGAATGTACTGCACTGGAACCCACTGCAGCATTCAAGGGGGAGTGTTGAGACACAAAGTCACACTGCACCCACTGCGCACTACACCGCACTGCCAACATACTGTTTGGCTCAAGGCTCAAGTCAAAAGGTCCACTGCTGCTGCTAGACTGTGACTGTTGGTTGTACTGGAGAAAGATCCTCGAATTTTGCAGTTGAGGTTGAGGTTGAGGTTGGCTGAGAATGAGGTTGGTTGGTTGAGAAGGGCTAATCAGAACATGATAATCAGGACTTGAATATACTTGACCTCTGGGACATGGGGGCTTCATGTCGGTGACCGAGTTTAAGCAAAGGTCATGATCGTTGGTGGGATAGGTTGGTCAGCCAACCTGGGTCATAAATGGTCATGAAGATTCCGTTTTTTTCTATTGGACTTATAGGGATAGCACATGATAGCACTATTTGTTTCTGTTGAGAGGCTTCACAGTGGTACGCTGCTCTTAGGACAAAGCCCTTTAGATTGAGATAAAACTCATGACAGTGGTTGCATATCGTCAATCTATCTCATTGATATGGGCAAATGACATTTACTATC
Organism: Symbiodinium kawagutii; assembly: GCA_009767595.1. NCBI lineage: Eukaryota > Dinophyceae > Suessiales > Symbiodiniaceae > Symbiodinium > Symbiodinium kawagutii. The sequence goes on along the minus strand of VSDK01019653.1, from coordinate 166,998 downwards.
CACGGTACTGATAGCTTCCGATGCAACTGATATTCTTTGATCGTGTGGGCAGTACATATGTCTACACCGCAGATAAATCAGAGTAAAGTTATAGCAAAGCAAACCATTCTCTGACTTAGCTATAACCTGTCACTGCAGGGACTTTTCGTAACCAAGGAAGGCCTCCCAGGTGTGTTTCACACCCGTGGGTGAAGGTGGAACCATCAATTTTGATGGTACATTGTCGATCTTAGGGACGATCCACAGTCTAGGGATCATCTCTCATGGATGACGCCCCAGAAGAAAAGAGCACACCCAACTAGGCGACAATGGTCAATTGATAGTGGTTTAGAATGGTTAGGGGTGGTTTATGATGGTTTATGATGGTTTATAACGCACACTTGCTTTTGGATTTTTTTCATTGCCTGTGAATCATAATTCTGACCGCAGCTCCTATCTCCAACCTGGAGGGTTCAGACCGATCCCTGAAGTTGGATAATTGCGTATTTCCTTGTCGAAATGAGTCACAAGAGTCAATAGTGAATGATCATTTATGAGGTTTACTGCAACAATCATGGATAATTGTAGGTTATACTTCTTGATTGCTCATTTTTTAGAATGATTCAGAATGCTTATAACAATTGTTAGTCTATTCGGTGGTTTTGAACCTGTTGTATGTTCCCCAATTTCGTGTGGTTGGTTGCGTAATGTGATACCGAAACTGACGACCAACCAGTCGATATCAGCTTGAACGCCTCTATGCTTTGTAACCAGGGAACCCCTGGCATGCTCTGGCGCAGGGATGTTTATCTATTGTACAGAGTTTCTCAAAATATTGGTGCCCCCAGAATGGTTGGTTTATTATTAAACACAATAAATATCGAATGATTTGGTGGTACTCCCGCATCTTCAGAAACCACAATATAAGTAACCACTATTATATCACTATAGTCAATACTAGTATGCTTCACCATTGATATCCTCAAGTAGTGATGGTTCCTTGTCAGTTCTTTGTAACTGGAAGGGTAGGGGCTGGGAACCCACCTACCGTTCAGGACTCCAAAGAAGCACGTGCTGCCCTGGAACTTCGCATGGAAGACTTCGAAGCAAGCGCGGCTGCGGCCCGCGCTGCCTCGCCGCAAAGTGCGGCCTTGTTGGCCATCCATGCGATCTCCACGAAGAAATGGGACCAAGCGCGACGTTTGGTGTACCAGGGTCGCTTGCTACGAGAAGTTGGGTCCTTTGGGCCGTGTGATTTTGCAGCAAATCCGGAGATCCAAATCCGGAGATCCAAATCCGAAACCTTGTGAAGAAGTCAACAGAAACTATGCAATGCATCTTTGGTTTTGATATACTGTTGCCCTGAAAGTGTTCACAGGGCTTGTATCCCCACGAAGGGTATCTGTGGGTTGGGTAATTAATGGACAAACCTTGCCCGTTTCCTTATTTTGGCACCTGGCCGAACAAACTCGGGTCAAACCTGACAGCGGTTGTCCATAAATCGTTTGCCACTGTTGATTATTACAGTAATTAAGATAATTTAGTGTCATAATCAACCATTATTTACGCAGGATTGCAAACTATTGACCACCATTATCAACCATGTGTTTGTTGTGCAGAAATCAAACATCGTACAATTATATAGTGATGTTGTTAATTGGTAACCATTCATAACCATCAATCATTTTGTTGATTAAGCATTAATCATCGTATCAACGGTTTATTAATCGTTCTATTGACGGTTTTATCAACCAGTACTCAATCATTACTATCGTTCTCAATCATCATGTAATCAACATTTTTTACTAATCATTACCCTATGGCAAACTAATCTGGAAGCTGGAAATCACAATTTCCAGTGGTAAAGCCACTATTTAATCACCATGATTAGCCATGTTTACTGATTCAAAATGATATACTAATCATCATAGACTAGTCATTGTATACGTATCTCTAGTCATCATTCAATCATCAACAAGTTTTACCATTCAGTATATGGTGGTTTCTGAAAAAAAAAAGGGGTACCCCACTAAACCAACCAATTTGGAGGGTTCCCTATTTGTAAGAAACACCATTATATAATAATCAACAAGTTTCAATCCATTATATAATCATTGTAGATTCTATATCATTTTTAATATCATAGCTTCCTTATCTTAGCACCCATATAGCAGTTGATGAACCATTGTCATTGTTGACTATTATCCCCTATTAACCATTCTTGCTTGGTTGATTACTATAGAAACACCCATATAATCCAATCAGAGCGCACTACTTACCGACCATTCTGACCAGGTTACGACTCCTTCAGCAGCAGCTGGGCGCGCATCCCGCTGCTGGCCGCACGTGCGCGGCATGAACGGCTTTCAGCGTTGCCGCTGCTGCAGAGATTGGAGACTTGGGAGATGGGGTTGGGGTGGTTACTCAAGGTTCGTGATGGTTAATCATTAACAACCCCATCATTAACCACGATGGTTAGTGATGCTTAGTGACGATTAATTAATCATTGACATGGTGGTTTCTTCAAATAGGGGTACCCCAGAGTTATGGATGGTTTATTACTTTAAAACAGTTTTTAGTATTGGATGATTCCGGGGACCCCTTTTTGGAGAAAGCACCGTATGACCAGGATGATGTTGGTTAATGATGATTGATCACAACCAATCATCGCATACATGAATAAGTAAACATCTCAACAAAGGTTCCTATTCTAGTCATTTCTGGGGTGTGAACAGCCAGGGGTACATGGTTCTGACCCACAACCAACTGGGTAATGATGGAGAGGTGGTGGTCAATGATGATTGGTCAGTGGTGTGTATTGTTTTTTTCTTTAATTACTTTATTTGTCCTTGGTTGAAAGGTAATAATCATGGGGAATAATCATTGGGAAATGATAGTTCAGAACGATGGTCAAAAACGGTGTAAGATAGCTAGTTTGAACCAATCGATTCACATGGTTTCCGTCATGGTCAAATAGCAATAGCTAATGACGTTGAAATCAGCTGGTCAATGATGGATAATTACCAACGTTTTATGTTGGTTTCCATTAAGGTTAATGTATGTGGTTATGGATGATTCATAGTCATCAATTTGGACCCTACAGAAATCCACTAGTAATGGGCCTACCTACTAGATGGATGACCTCCAAATCACTGGTATTAGCATTGTATTACTCATGTCAACAGCGCGTTGATATATGGTTGTTGATCACAATTGTAGATCACAGTACTATCGGTCGGCCGCACTAAGCTCGCACGACTCGTCCAAGACTTCGGCGCGTGAGATTGCTGAGGTTGGATCTATTGGGATGTAGCATGTCCAATTTGATAAATGGATCCATAGGTTACTATGTAGGTTGGGATAGACTATATCTATAAACCATAGGTTGGATCCAATGACAGGGGATTTTGCTGAGGTTGGATCTATTGGTTTATCGACCGCCCCTGTTGCCATCCCAAGTTCCTACATGGCGAAGCTCTCCAAGGAAAGCTTTTTGGATGATGCGCGTCACGATGGCTGGCGACAACCGAGCCTCAGTCCGTTTCACGATCGCTTCGCTGCGTGGATCGACAGTGCCTTGGGAAAGGTGGCGCTGTGCAGACTACGAGCGGATGACCAAACCGAAGCAGAAGCTTGGCGCTAAAAAATCTCCCGCTGCCTCCCTGAGAAAACCTGGTTCGGTAGGGGGAGCTACACAAAAAAGAGAAATAGGGGAAAGACTCAGAATGGGGCTTGATATGTTTTCATGATTAGGGAGAAGGGAGTCATATTTGTTTCCTCGTTGCCTAAAAATGAGCCAATTAGTTGCCATGCGTTGACTTTTTCTCATCGATTGTAGCTGCTTCTTTTCAAGCCATTTCTGTCATTCTCACTTGCAATATGGCTGTGGGTCAGTTCGCCCTATACCCCTGGTTCCTCCATCATGAATCATTGCTTTCCCTATAGTTTTGTCGGTCATTGTCCCTTATGAAATTAGTTGGTAAACTGCTTGACCCATAGCCATATATAGCTGGCATATCCTCTATTGTTGTTGGTTGTTATCCCCTATTATTACCCATTAACCATTGGTTGGTTGGTTGGCCAACTGCTTGACCCAGCTCGCTATGCCTTTGCTGTTTGTTTGACGGCAGCCAGGAAGCCTATTCAGAGCTGGGTCAAAGATGTCGTGAAGCAAAGAACTTGACGGCGGCCCAGGATATGATGAAGCGCTGCTTACACAAGAGGAGCAGACCTTGCATGGGTTGATGTGTTCAGTTGGAATGCAGATTTCGTGGCTGTTCATTACTTAGATGTTGAAACCTCAAGAACTGATGGATGATGTGGAAGAGGAGAGTGTAGATAGAACCGCGGCAAATCATGTGTTAAACATTTCACAGCCTGGAGTCTTCAATGAGTAGCCTTTGGTCGATTGAGCTGACTAGCTAGAAAATGCACCATTGATGTGTTTCCCAGGGTTTTCCAGAACACAAAGTAGGTAGATGGAATTCCGGCCTTGCATTTGCTACTATCTACATCAATTTACTTATATAGGTGATATGTGTGCTATTTCTACGCTGCCTACATAGTATAGACATTTGTTTTACACATATGCTACCTCCTTCACTTTTCACAACCTATATGCCACCTCTACGCTCATGCTACATATATCACATATGCTACATATAATATGTGCTACTTGTTTGCCGCGTATTTTCTACTTCTATGCTACCTGTGCTACCTATGTTTTTCTCATATGCTTCTTCTATTGGCTTTGATATACTCGGATATACTGCCTAGGTCACACCTGCGTGCTAGATCCATGTTGTTGCCACCACCCATAAACACTCCAACCAACACAACAACGTAGGTCCACAGCGGGGGGCACCACAGCATCCGGGGGGAGGGGCAGACGCGATTTGGGTCGCATGTACTGTTTTGTGTTTTCTTTTTTACTGTCGTATGGCGCATGCCAATTCCTATTCAATATGTTTGTACTTTTCAGCGAAAAGCATCAAGCATGGGTTCAAACCCACTACGTCTTTCGTTGCTGGAGATTTCGTTGCATCAAAAACGCCTTCAGGGTAACAAATCCCCAAGAGAAAATCCTTCGGTTCAGAAGCCAAGGGTAACAAATCCCCAAGGGCCAATTCCCAAGGGAAAATCTGCAGGAAGATCCAAGACTTCCGCTTCTTCGACAATGTCTTGGAGCTCAAGCTGGCTCAACGGGAAAAACGTACAGCCGAGCTTTGCACCGTCGCACGGAAGGAGATCTCCAAGCATCAGGCGCGACTCAGCTGCCATGGACGTTTGATTCGATGTTTAACCATGACTGGTTGGGCCGGTTGGGGGTTTGAACATGTTTTTATGCTTCCACATGTTAGCGATGATTGGTTGGTTGGCCCATCTTTTTCAAAGGTGGTGAAACCATTGACCAGTCAGCCGTGATACTCGTTGAGAACTTTGATCATTGATCAATGGGTCGGACCCACGATGTTCAGCCATTGATCGGTCAAATCCATTCTGCAAAACAGGCCAAAGTGAATCCTCCCGGAATTGGAGATATTTGATGACCAAGTGACGGATGGAACCGACAATCAACATCCTCAGCTAGGCATTGCCCAGTTGACACTGGTTGTTGGGCTTCAGTTGTTGGAAATGCATCGAGGTTCCTATGCACACGTTAATTTGTTCCCCAGGGATACGGTGGTTTCTCAAAATAGGGGATCATCCCGTTTCTTAACGATCTATGAGTATCTATGAGTAATAAAATAAACCAACCATCTTTGGGGTGCTCTATGCTGAGAAACCATCAGGCTGCATGGTTATACCATGTCACTGGCATCTCTTAGCGCCGATGGTTGGTAATTGCTTGTTGATTGGTTCTGGTGGGTCGGGTCCGCAGGATGTTGTCAGCCCCACAGGAACCTGCAAAAGCCCTGCCCTACACCCTGATCTTGGCCAAGATTGCGAAGGTGGAGCACGGTGCTTCTGCGGTTGGTCGGGTGGACCTTGCCAACTCGTCTTAGAAAATCATAGTCAATGAACTAAACAAATGGTCGATTATGACCAGATCAATTATTATTAACAGGTACTTTTCCCTTGATTAGCATTACACGCTAATAACTGCCACAACCGGTGATTGCCCAAGAGTTATGTTCGCCAACCCATCATCTTCAACGGTTGGGGCTACCACCAGCACGTTCCTCAGCATCGATGCGACTGAAAGTGTGCCATCTTTCCTGGGTTTGTTGCTATCGCTTCGAGAATGTAGGAAGTGAGAAGCAAAAAGCTTCCATTATTGAACATTGGCCAAAGATAATGATTGATATCAAATACCATTGTATTGATATTGATTGAGAATACTTTTCAATAGATTGGAATCAATGGTGGCAAAAAACAGTGCAAACTACATGCCGACTCTGACACCATTGTTTCGAGTTACTATGGCTGATCATATAAAATCACAGCAGAGATCAACAACAATAAGCCAGCCGCTTTCTTGTTGCCGAATGTGATTAATTATGTGCCAAGGAAATCAGCTGGAGTCGTTGATTGACAGCTAGATCTACCGGTAGTATGGATCTCCCATACGGCCGGCTATGGGTCAAAACCCTGTACCCCTGGTTCCC